>JAXGGA010007356.1:0-63239 GCA_038373865.1 Uloborus plumipes | reverse complement strand
ATAATTTCGCTCCGACTTGGATAAGCATTTGCTCCAGTAGGCGATGACATGTTCGTTACCGTCTATTTCTTGAGATAAAACAGCTCCAACGCTCTCGTGGCTCGCATCAGTGTCAAGTATGAAGGATTTTTCAGGCTGAGGATAAGAGAGAATAGGCGTTGATGTTAAAGCCTCCTTCAGCTGTAGAAATGCATCCTCGCATTCTTTGGACCATTCAAATTTTTGTTTGCTCTCCGTCAGCTTATGCAAAGGTCGTGCAATATTGGAAAAACCCTTCACAAACTTCCTGTAGTACGTGCAGAGCCCCAGGAAACTTCGCAGCTGATGGACATTTTCGGGGCGGCTCCAATTCTTGACTGCGGATACCTTATCTGGATCTGTTCGTACACCCTCAGAAGAGATAATGTGACCAAGGTAGTTCACCTCACGGCGGAACAAATTACATTTGGACGGGCTTAACTTCAGGTTGGCTTCCTTAAGCTTTTGCAGCACCTTCCTAAGATTAGTCCAAATGTTCCTCAAAACTGCGTCCTATGATGATGATGTCGTCCAAGTAGACAAGACAGGATTCATAAGAGAGTCCTCGTAGCACTGATTCCATAAGACGCTCGAACGTGGCTGGTGCATTGCAGAGGCCGAACGGCATCACTTTAAACTGCCACAAGCCTTGTCCGGTTGTAAACGCCGTCTTCTCTCGGTCGTCGGGGTGTATCTCCACCTGCCAGTAGCCGCTCTTTAAATCCAGGGTCGAAAACCACTTGTGTCCGGAAAGGGTGTCCAGAGTGTCATCGATCCGTGGAAGAGGGTAACTGTCCTTCTTGGTGATGTCATTCAGGCGTCGGTAATCAACACAAAATCTGGTGGAGCCGTCTTTCTTTCGGACCAAGACGATAGGGGATGCCCAAGGACTGGATGAGGGTTCGATGACGTCATTCTCCTGCATCTCTTTCAAGAGGATCTCAACCTCTTCCTTCTTGGCGAACGGTAGTCGTCTTGGATGCTGCTTGATAGGGGGATGATCTCCAGTGTCGATCCTATGCTGCGTTAAACTCGTGCGACCAACATCTTCGGATGTAGATGAAAACACCTGCTTGAAGTTGTCCACCAATTTTTCCGCAGCGTATCTTTGATCCTTCGATAATGCTGCACTCCCAATTAATTTCGAAGTCAAGGATTCGGAAGACACAGTCTCGGAGGAATCAATTCTTCTGATGATGCAGTTTACGGGAGTACAAGTTGCCAACACTTCTCCTTTCTTGATATTCCTCGGTCTTTCACTTACATTGGCGACTCTCACAGGAACTGCATTCCTTGAAAGGTCCACAAGCGTAGATGCCACTAGTACTCCTTTTGGGCTATTATTCTGGTTAGGATATTCAATGAGGCCGAATTTAAAGCTGTTGTTTTCCTTGATGGAGCCAGGTATTAGTATTTCTGATCTTGGGGGAATCAATAAATCTGTTTGGGCTATTATTTGATGAGCGGATTTTAAGTTATTTTCAGCATTGAAAATTGCTATGTCTTCCCTCATCGAGTGCAGCTCATTATTTTTAAAGTCGATAGAAAAATCAAATTTTCTCAAAAAGTCCAGTCCGAGAATGAAGGGATCTGTAATGTCAGCGACGAATGCCGTGTGATGGTAAGTGGCGCTTCCGAACATTATTTCTAAGTTCACTTTTCCTTCAATCTCGATTTTGTCACCTGTCACAGTTTGGAGAGTAACGCAGGGCGGCGTCCATAAGATCTTGAGTCCAAATTGACGAGCCACATCAGTCTTAATAATGGTAACGTTGGCTCCTGTGTCCACAATCATTTCGCAGGGAAACCCATTCACATAAGCGTAAATGAAGAGTCCATTGCAGCCGCCACTTCTTGAGGAAATCTGGAAAACTTTGGGATGGGGCTCATTCCAATTTGGCGACCTCCGCCCCGCGAGATTGCCATAGCTTAGTTTTCCTGAGCTGGAGAGGAAGAGGTACCCTTCCCTCTTGTTTCTTGGCGGGCTTCGCAGTTCCTTCGTACGTGGCCCTCACCGCCACATTTCCAGCACTTCAGTGGTTGTCTACTTTGGTCTTTGCGAGCCGCGATCTTCTTCAGGGTCCCCGACATCTCTTTCATTTGTCGCTCAATGTCCGAGAGACGAGTTGAGTTCAAATCTTGGGCACTCACTTCCACGCCCCTGGTCGAATGGCGATCCTTGCGGGACATTTGCTGTGCAGCCTCGAACTTCATTGCGTAGACCAGACCGGATTTAAGATCTTTGATGTCCGCCATCCGGAGAGCCGTCTGAATTTCCGGACTTCGCACTCCGTCTATAAAGTAGTTCAGGGCCAGGCTATCGCGAACACTCGAAGGACAGTCCGAGAAGCAGGGTTGCCACAGGGAAAATGTCACAAAAAAGTAGCAAAAGTCGCCTAAAAATACCAAAAAAGTTGCAAAAAAGTTGCCTTGAAAATAAAAAAAAAAAAAAAAAAAAAAAAAAAAGTTGCAAAGAAGCTGAATAGAAACATGTGACAAGCTAAGCTGAATATGAGTAATGCTTTAAAACAAGTTCAAAAAATAGATATTTTGAACTGTTGCATTAAATTAAAGATACAAATGAGGAAAAAAAAACAAAAGAGTACAATCGAGGTTATTTACTTTACAAGACTGCTACCAAGAAAAAAAAAATATAATAATATACTCGTATAAATACAGAAATTTATTCGGAAAATCCATGTTTTTGGTTTTTTGCAGAAAAATGATTCTATCAAAGTATTTTCCTTTTGTTCACTAAGCAATTTAATTTATTTTCTTCATCTTCATGCTCTCTTTCCCTATTCCTCAACTTTATACTGCCTTCTAACATATCCTGAGCAATTCTAATACTTTCAGTGTCTTTTGCTCTAATAGCTGATTTTAGCCTCTGGTTTGCCTGTTTAAAAAATACATCAGCTGATTTTTGAGTGTTCTTTCTCTCTCTCTATTTACTAGTTTGATTTTTTCTTCTAACTTTTTAACAGATCCGTTCAAACTTGACAGCTTTTCTTTTTCTATTTTTCTTTGTTTTTACTTTTCTTCATTTTCTTTTTCTAATCTCAATTGCTCTTCCTTCTTTTTCTTCTAGTCTTCAAGGTAGAACTGGCATGATTTGCGTGCATCAAAAGCTAAATTTAAAAGTTCTTTATCAATTTGGAATTGTGCAACTGTAGAATAGCGCTTCAGAGCATCTCATAATAAGTCTGTCATTCAATACACGTTACGACATCAAATATTTATCTTCCGAAAGAACTCTTCTGGATATTGAAAACCCCCCTCTCTACTTCACTATTACCATGAGACTAAATGTGACTAATCGTGACTAAAAATGAATGTTACTTTCTCTGATGAAAATTATTAAAATTTAGATTGCTTAGATGGATTATAATTCTATTAGCTTGACAAGAGAAAAGATCCGATGAGCATATGCTGTGCCGCTTTTACCATTAAAATCTGGCTTATTTGGGACACTGTTTCCGAATAGGCTCAAGCATAATTCTTTGTATTTTTGATGCATACCGATTCAGTTGTTCATCTACTTAGCTGTCACGTACTGTTTTTGACCCAAGTAGAAGTTTTGTAGGATAAAGGGGCGAATTGTCAGTTCGAGCCGTTTTTACAATTCCTTCATCCTTAAGAAATATAATTTTTCTTGGCCTTTTTGATCGATATGCATGTCTGAATTTGCTCCCCACGAAGTAAAAAACAATGTACTATCATACAAGGGCCAATTTAAAAGACGAAACATTAGCAAAGTGATTTCATTTCCAAATTTCGGCTTCCAAACTTTCTCTTCTTCTTTACACAAGAACTACAGAGAGTTTGGGCGTTTGATTATTCATTTAGCAATCCTGCACCTTATATTTGAAGCAAAAAGCCTCCCCTTTCCTCCAACAATTACCATTCAAGAGATATTTGCATAAAATCTGACCTTTTTCTAAACTTTTGAACAGCAAAAATATATGTCTTTTGTAATTTCCGATTTTCGTTTCGGTTATATTTTTAAAAACTTCACACACCTATTTGGGACAATATTGTCTACCTGCAGTAGAAATTAGAAAGCATTTCACTAAATAGTTTTCTTTTTGTTGATATATTTGCATTTGTCTAAACTATTGCATTGCACTGTAGCTGCCCTGTGCGCAGTCAAAGCTGCTGCAGAGATTTGTACTGTATTGTATAAGGTTTCTGCTTCTGGAAAAGCTCAGATATCTGTAACGTACGAAGTATGCAAATCATTTCCATACAAGATCGACTGTCGTTTTCATATCACTTAAGCCAAGCCCAACTTGTTGATTGGATGCAGTGGATTGGTGCAGCCCATAACCTCTATTTAGGATAGGTTTTATTCTTGAAATGGAAATGATTTAAAACCATGGGTGAAAGAAAATCTCCAGGTGTTTCAAAAGAAAACCAACGTCGGGGGGAAAAAGTCTCCAAAAAAGCAGATTCAGTGACAAAAAGTAGCTTTTTGGCCTGTTTTTGCATAAAAAAGTAGCTAAAGTCGCCTTGTGTCCAAAAAAGTAGCAAAAAGTAGCATTTAAGTATCCTGTGGCAACCCTGAGAAGGCGAGATGGGAAAGCCTCTCAACGTCTGCGGCAAAAACTTGCAAAGTCTCTCCAGCCTTCTGGAGTCGGGATTTCAGCTGGAGTTGGCTGAATTCTTTTTGGCATGCTTCGCCAAAACGAAGCTCCAAGGCCGATGATAAGGCATCGAAGTCGCGGTGCTTGTCCTCTGGGAAGGTCTGTAGTATGTCAGCTGCATCCCCTCTCAGCGAGGCTGCAAGGTGACAGGCTTTCGTGGAAGAGTCCCAGGAGTTTGCTTCTGCAACGATGAGGAACTGCTTCTTGTAAATATTCCACGAGGTCTTCCCGTCAAATGTGGCCAGTTTAATGGATGGACGAGAAGTCCCAGCTGCAGCTGCACAGTCACTTGAGTTGTTGTAGGATGCTGATAACTTTGATTCAAGTTCTTTAATTTTCTTTTCCACGTGGTTCTCTACTGTGGTGATTCGATTCTCAACACCGTCTGAGTTGTTGCAGGATGCTGATAACTTTGATTCAAGTTCTTTAATTTTCTTTTCCACATGGTTTTCTACTGTGGTGATTCGATTCTCAACGCTGTCAACTTTTTCTTCTATAGCCTCCACTTTATTTTCCATATTGGCAAATTTATTTTCCACCAAACTTTTCATCGACGTCAGATCGCTCTTAATTTCTTCTTGACTTGAAGTTATGCTCACGGTTAAATCACTCTTTTAATTGTTCTTGATTCGCAGTCATGTCACTTTTAAGAGCGTTGATCGCATCAAGGAGTTTTGTTAGTTGTTCCTCCATTGCTCGAGTAATCACCATAAAATTCTGAAGTCAAAAAGTCCTCAGGAAGAAAAGTCCAAGTTCACAGAAAGTTCCAAGAAAGTCCTTGAAGATGCCCCACGTTGGGCGCCAAAATTGTAACGAGTCCGTAGCACCTTCAACTTTCTTCAAATGAGCATTCCAATCTTGAGGAAGTAACTATAAATTTATTTACAAGTATTTACACTATTTACAATATGAGCAGGAAACAATTGCTAAACATCCAGCAATTAGGTAGCAAAACAGTACACTGTACTCTCAACAGTAACTCAGCACCACGTATCAAACGTGAACAGTAATTAAGCAATTACAAAAGCAAAACAACCATTCGCCAAGCGAACGAAAACGAGTCACCAGATCAAATCTGAAAACAACTGACTGACTTGTGTTCAAGGCCAGAATTGTAACGAGTCCGTAGCACCTTCAACTTTCTTCAAATGAGCATTCCAATCTTGAGGAAGTAACTATAAATTTATTTACAAGTATTTACACTATTTACAATATGAGCAGGAAACAATTGCTAAACATCCAGCAATTAGGTAGCAAAACAGTACACTGTACTCTCAACAGTAACTCAGCACCACGTATCAAACGTGAACAGTAATTAAGCAATTACAAAAGCAAAACAACCATTCGCCAAGCGAACGAAAACGAGTCACCAGATCAAATCTGAAAACAACTGACTGACTTGTGTTCAAGGCCAGCTATTTATACACGGAAAGAAATTACGACAATATTCGAGAAAAACCTGGAATATTTTGTTTCATTCATAACTTTGAACAATCCATTCACAAATTCTAGCGATAAGAAAAAAAACCACGCGAAAATGTCTTCACGCTTATTAAAGTTAGGGCAAGTGTAAAAACTGCAAAGTGTTTCAGGGCCAGTATACAGATGATAAAAGTGATATCTTCAGATACATTTGCAACATGTCGCCAGATAAAACCAAAACTAATGAAAATGATGCAAGGCAGGAAAAACAACAACTATTTACAAGATTTGTAACAGTACTTATTTGGCGATACGGAACGTCTTCTCAATAGACTTTTAACAGAACAAGACTAAAAGTTTCATTAAAATGAAAAAATAATCCATCCAAAAAAGCTATTAAACAGCTTGAAAAATATCATCAAAATAATTTTCCAAATCAACTTTAAACACACCATTAATGTGTAAAAATCAGACAAATAAATATGGGTGATAAATTGAGATTTAAAGTTTCATTATAATGTGAAATTGATACTTCTTCATAATAGCTTCGTCACTTGGCGTATTGTAAATCTTGGCAGTTTTTGTTTTATTCATTGCCACCATGTCTGGTCAAAATTATACGAAAAGTGGGTTCAGTAGGGGTAATTATGAACAAATTTTTACACTTTCGCACGCTAATTGCTCTCTAGGGCACCATGTCCTATTTAAAAATCTGGACACCCATCAGAAATAACTATTAACTCCTCTGTTACACTGTTCAACCGGTTTTTTTTTGGGGGGGCGGGGGGCTGATGGAAGTTTTTTAAAAACCCTTGTTCTTAATTACCTCATTTGTTCATAATTACCCCATTGTACATGGGGTAAATATGAACACGCCTTTCCCCCTGGCTTACTCTGGCTTTTCAGTGAATTCCTTTACTTCAATCATAAAAATGATATACCACGAAGGGATATCTTACTTTCTTTCTAGATTTTCGTAGGAGTTCTGGTTTTTTTAGAGAAATGTTTGAATACCTATTCATGAAACTAATGTGCCAGTCATCACCTGGCTTTCCATCTTTGAATCGGACATACAACCCATTAGCCAAAGCAAAGTCTTAAATAAATCTTTTCAACTCTTCCTTGTCACAAGGAAACCCCATACGAGCCCTAGCAATTAGATATTTTTCTAAAGTTAGCTCCACATCAGTTGGTATGTCCGTTGGGCGACCTACTCCCATCCTATCAATTTTGACTTTACCTTTAACTCTGCTGTGCAAAATACCCAGAGGGATGGCGTAGGTGTCCACTGCTTCTCTATAGGTCATATTCCCATTTATAATAGGAGAAGACCGCCTATATTGGACCCCCTAAGAACAGGAGGCCTGTGTCGCTCAATGTGAAGCAAAACAAAAATACAAAATAGGGCATCGTAAGCAAAATTTAATCAGGAACCGCCCTAGGAGCTCATATTTTCTAAAAATATGGACATAATTTTTTAAAAAATTATCTTACAAAAAGTTGCATAAGTCCAATTTAGGAATATATGCGCCTATATTGAACCATGCGCTTGATAAATTGGACCGTACCAGAAAATCATAGAATAATTTATATTTGAACTATGCATCTTTTTTCCAGGATTTGCAATTGAATTTCTTTTGCTTCGGTCTCATTTAGGCAGTGTTGATACACTCACCGATAGCATTTCATGCATTTAATCATGTTTTGCGCTTCATCTCTATGACAAATATTGCAATAACAATTGTTTTGTGCAGTTTCTTGCTTATTCTTGTGTGACTTTTTCTGTTCTATGCTTCTTTCATACGGCGTTAGAATAATTGCTGAGATAGCCTTCCTTTTTGTGTTTTATATTTTTAGGTAAATTGATATGTGAACCTGGCATTTACAAAATCATAGTTGAAGTTGACAATCATGCTTTGATGAGAACTATCCGCTGATTATGCAGAGCTTGTACTAATTTAAGTCGTAGCTAGTTCTTGTACATGGTGTACAACAGTACAACTTACACCGAACATGTAGCCTGCTCACTTTGAGTAGTTTTATCTGGACTACTTACGTCGAACTCTGCTCCAGCCAAGTCAATGCCGCTAAACACATGTCAATTAACAGGCCAAACTCATCTTCTTTAGAATCAACTCGCAACATTTGCCATAGCCTTGATTGAGGTTCACCCATAAGAGTTACCAAACAGTTCTTCTATTCGATATTGGGTAATGGATCTCATTGGATGTTCTCGCATCCATGTATCACACACTCGATTAGAATATGTAGACAGAGGCCGAAAAAAGATAACATCTTGCATGGTGTGCTTTATGAGAAAGCATTATCATATCGCTCTCGTTAACCAAGTTTATTGCATCTATGCTCTTGGTTTAACGGTTTTGATGAAATATTGTATCAATTGTGGTGAGTTATCGTTTGTGATCCAACCTTTATTTAAACAAGCATATTGCTCACCAGGGGGTGTTTTTACAATAAGCAAATACATGGAACGTATTCCTTTGAAAATAAGCATGGGGAGGGAGGGGGGATGTAGCAATTCTGTTGCACTCATGCAGCAAATAGCAAGTGTGTTTCTAACACGTTCACCACACATTACTGCTCCAAACTGGTGTTTACTTTTATATGTCGATATATTTTGGGGCTTTTGGGCAGTGAAAAGACCGGTTTCATCTACATTGAACATTTTAGCAGCATATTAATTGTTTCTTTTTAAAATCTTTTCGAGCAAATCGAAGAATTTCATTTTTTCCCTCGGTAAACCAGTACAATTTTTTTTTAATTAATAACTATGTTTAACAACCTGAAATTGCAACTTAATGGAAAAAGAGAAAAAAAAAACAAATATTTCAAGAATTTGCAGCTTCTAGAAAATGTGCTTGATAAAAAAAATGAATATCGTGAATAGGTGTTAGAGTATGCTTAAAATAATCTTAACTACGCTATTAAATCAGATGAGTCACTTGTTTAATGTTACAATTAATGAAAAGTCTTGATTAAAATAATATTCTTAAATTGGACCACCGGTCCAATGTAGGAAAATTTTTTCGGTTCAATAAAGGAAAACATACCATTTTTTATTCTTCAGCTTATTTCTCTGTCAAAAATTATCACAACCGCGCATGTAAATACATAGATGTGATCCTTTTTAAACACAGATTATCATGCTATAACAGCAGTTTACCTCAGCTTACAAGTTTTAGTACTATCTTACTAGGTACAAGACCGCAAAATAAGATTTTACACGTTTTCAACATAAATCATGCCGTAACTCACGCTACACAGTTCGAAGACTGGTGAAACTTCATACACATTGATTTTATTCCTAAAACTTTATGTATCTACCGTTAAAGTTTAGCGTAGATCTCTGTACTAGATTTTAAGCCCGAGGTCCAATTTAAGCAGTGGTCCAATATATGCGGTCTTCCCCTATCATCCACAGCCCTCAATAAGTCTTCACTCGTGTATTGAGAAAGTGGCTTCTTCTTCACATAAGTGCGAGGCATTTGGACATTCAAACGTACAGACAAGTTTATATAAAGCATTACAAAACGTCGGCTCAGTTAAATGGTCAAAATAACTATTTGAATCATAAAATTTGACTTGAAGTGGAAAAAAATACTTTGAAAAAAATGTTCATACATACCTCACCTAGAAAAATACGGGGTAATTATGAACACCTTCCTGCAGGGTGCTAAAAATGAAAGACAGCGAAACTCCAGTTGATTCCTGTTAAAGGCTTAATAACTGTAGGCAAATATAATGAAAACAATAACTTAGCACAATTTTATCAATCCGAACAGCATGGAAATTGAAAACTATGAAAAACTGTTTGACAACTTTTGTGAGAAGGGTTAGGATAACTAAGGAAATGGCGGGTACAGTGTTGCCATATCAGTGAAAAAGACATCCCTAACCCAATAATGAAGATGTGAACTTCCAGTTGCGACTACTATTTGGTTCCTTCATTGCTTACAGAAGCGTTAATGTCGTTTGTTCTGAATTACCCCATTTTCACAATTACCCCGCTTGTCCCTACTTGTTTGGAGAGTCCATACGTTATTTTGTACGAACGTTGTTCGAACGATACGATGTATTATACGAACTTTTAAACAAAATAAACCGTTTAGCAAGAAGCCATTGAACAAAAATAATCCACCAAATAAGATAAAAAGTTCGAATAAAACATTCCGCCCACTATATAAAAAACAATAAAAGCTCCGAATATCTATATCAACTCATTAACAAGTATTGAATTGCCAGTAAAATGTGAAATGAGAACAAGTACTAATATTAACTTTAAAAAATAAAAATTTAAAATAATGAACCTGATTGCAACTTGATATGTAAACAAACTTCTCGTGGTATCAGAATTTCGTGATGAGCAAGATCATCAATAATGTAAATCCTCGGATACAGATCCGGATACGGAAATCAAAATTTTTACCCAATTTAATCCCGGTCCGAATCTGAAGTTTGTGATGGAAGGTATTCCCGTGAAGGGACGCAACTTCATTTTAAAAAATGCAACTTTTGTGAAAGTATCATGAAAAATATGATTTAGGGGAGAGGGGGGCACTTGTAAACAGGGGCGCATGTGAACAAACGATATTTTACCCAGTTAACATAAAGAGAAAAATCTGAAAAAAAATTATGTAGATGGTAACACAAGTACTATCTATATCTTGCCTGAAATTTCAAAGATCTAAACCATTTTGTTTTTTAGTTATAAGATCTTATGTTTTGGAAGTGCCAATATACTTTTATGTTCCAATTCTCGGAGTAAAAACACGTCCTTTTTTTTTTTTTTTTTTTTTTTTTTTTTTTTTTTTTTTGTCTTAAAGTGGCATTAATACAGGAAGTTTTCACGCACTATTTTTTTTAATTGAAAAAAAAAGTTTTTATCAAATTAGGCCTAAGTTGAGATATGGGACACATGTGAACGCATTATGTAGGGGCAGATGTGAACAGTTCATCTGTGCCCCATAATGGTATTTGGTTATTTCAATTTCAAAAATTGTTGATTTTTTTTATATATTGAATAGTCTAATTAAGAAATATTTAATAATTAAAAGTTTAATACTCAATATTTAATTAAAATCTGAAAGAGTTGCAAAGGAAAGAAAGTTAAACTTGCTAAACTGTCGAAAAAGGAAGACTTAAAAGTTGTAGTCAGTGACGCTGAGTCCGACAATAGTTTTGAAGACCGCAACTATTAAGAAATTTGTGCTGAAGTAAACTGTGGTGTTGTGGTGGATGTGTGTGTGTAAAAATATCGCAAAATTTGTACTCACATGATTCCTCGGGGCTGACATCAACATGGTAATCCATTGCGACTAATTCCATTAGAAATGAAGCACGAGCACAAAACATAAACGAAAAAGTAGTATCCTTTTTATTAGCAATGTTCGCATATTATGGGAGACATTTTGCATCAAGTGTTAAGAACACCTGATGCGTCCACACACATCAAAAACTCAAGCTCAACTGCTAAAAATTCCAGAAATTTACCACGCTAGAAAAACCATGACAGTTGAAAAAGAATGTTCTCGAACATTCCCAAAAGAAAAACCGTTGTGCCTTGCACATATAAAATCATAACAGTGGCAGTTAGACTTCGGTACTAAGTGGAACAAATTAGCGTGAACAGAAAAGCTATTTTTAGCCCAGCCAAGCATTTCTTTTTTTAAAAAACGGCAAGGAAAGTGAATAGTTTGGAATCTTTTGTGATTTGCATTTCAAGATAAATAAAATCAAAGAAAGTGTGGGATGATTAATACCACATCAACCTTGTACCAGAAAATTTAGCTGTGAATGACTTTGTTCTCGTAGAACTCACTACCAAACAGACAAAAATTCGCTATGAATGAAACTTTTATGTTTCCAAAAACAGATAATGCATCGATTGGTAAACACTCTGATGATATTCTGCTAAAATTACCACCACCTAAAATTTTAGGTGGCACATGTCAAGCTGCATCCTCTGTTTCTTTTTCGGCAAAACTTGAAGACTAAAATGTTCGTTGAATTGATTCAATTAATCATGTTAAAAAGTACTTTGATGTTTTCATTGTAAGTGTTTGTTAATGTGTAATAAGCAGTATACTTAAAAATATGCTTAGGTGTATTTATTTCTATTTATGTAACAGTGTTTACTTGTGCCCCAGGTGTGTTTACAACTGCCCCCCTACTGGGGCAGATGTGAACAAAATTTAACATATTTTCAAGTAATTTTTTTGACTGGAAATCACTGTTGAAGAAGGGATTTTATCAAATGTGATGAAATCAAATGTGTGCATTGTGTAACTGCATAAAAATATTAGCATAGATTGGATTTATTACGTATAGCACTTGTTTCTTTTATATCTCAAATTAATAATGAAAAATATACAAAATGTCATTTTTGTTCACATGTACCCCCCTCTCCCCTACTCGTAAAAGAAGTTCTAAAACGAGTAGGGAAGATTCGGTAGGACACTTCACAAGCGCGGATACAAGGGGGGAGCAATAGGGGCGATCGCCGCCCCCTTGAGCCAAAAAAAAAAAAAGAAAAGAGAAAAAGAAAAAGGGGAAAAAGGTAAAAAAGAAAGAAAGAAACAGGCACTTACCAAAAATGTTTTTAAAAAAAGTAATTTTCTACCTTTCTAGGAATGAGGGATTTATTATATTTCTTTTCTGTTCCTGTGGAACTGAAATTTGGCACCATTTTCAAGACAGCGCCGATAAATTAAAAGTCTCTACAGGCAGAAATGCAAATGATAAACTGAGAAGGGGTTATTATCCTTCGCCTTCGAATGCATACATTCCGAGTCGCCGATTTCTTGACGCCCGTCATCATATGGAGGGACGCCGTCTGTATGACGTAACGAAAATAAGCACGATTTCAAGTGGTCTTAGGGCCATGCTCCACATCAGCGTAAAACGCGACCGAAACTGAAGGCAGAAACCGAAAATCCGGGTACTTTCCATAGGAACACCACTGAATCCATTTTACGCTTCTGCTTAATTTTTCTGCTTTACGTCGATGTGGAGCATGGCCCTAAGTCTCCTTTTGGAGTCAGTAGAACTAAGAAACGTTCCTAGTTCGGTTAACACACTTTCTTGTTTATGCGATTTTATGGAGAGGTGGCTTAAAACAAGGAAAATGTAGCACATCAAATATATCATTTGGACCTGAGCCACTTTTATCAACTGAATAACCGTTAATATCCATTGAATCGCCTTCAAACACAGAAAAGACTAAAGGTAACTTCCGTTTAGTGTAATGCATGCAAGGGCTTCCCTATCTTGAACTATTCAAAGAAGAAAATTTCTGAATTTGCTGATTGAAATTCCCAGTCACCTGCATACTAGGACAAGATTTTCTAATGAAATACTTTACTACTGTGTAGAAATTTGTTTACTCATCAGCCAAAATTTGCCAAAAAAGGATGTCGCAATGACTTCAATTCGGGGCACCCCTGAATATATGCTAATACAATTGTAATACTACTAATATTATATAAACTGCAGTAACTATGCTGAAAACCGATGTAAGCAAGTGATGATGTAAAGAAAATAAATACCTTTGTGCGATAGCTGTAAAATTTAAATTCAACGTTAAAAATTACCTGCATATTTGTGCATTTTTAACGTTGAATTTAAACTTTACAAGTGATGATGTGTTTATTTTTTTCTCTTCCCTTGTTCTTTATCTCTGCAGATTAATGTCAAGGATTTGTCGGTCCATATTTTTTTTAATATTTTAATTGATCTTAATTTGCAAAAGGCATAACATTCAAAAGGTTTTGTTTGATTGCTTTATTCTCATATTTCTGCAGTCTCAATACGCATATAAGGCCGAGTAATGCAGAATTTTGTATCTTTTTTTTTAAGTTCCCGGGGGAGAACCCCCCCCCCCCCGATCCACTAAAATTAGGGATATTCACCCTATATATATATATATATATATATATATATATATATATATATATATATATAGTATAGTATATATATATATATATATATATATATATATATATATATATATCGCTGTTCCAAAAGAATAATGACACAACTGCTAAAACTGAAATTTTACAACAGACCAAAAGGAAGAAAAATAACTTTTATTTGAAGTTCTAACTGTGAAAATTAATTTATGTGACAGAAAATAATGACAGAGGCAAAAGTTAAAGTAAAATTACTTGGTTGTTTCACCTTAGGCTTTAAGACTTTGTGATATCATTAAGCCCTAAAACTCAATTACTCAAAAATGTGCATTTATGTCATTGTCGTTCCGGAACAGCGATATGTATATATATATGTATATATATATATATATATATATATATATATATATATATATATATATATATATATATATATATATATATATATATATATATGTTGGTAAAAAAATCAATCGCCCCCCCCCCTTGAAAAATTTCTGGATCCGCCCTTGACACTTCACCTCACTTGTCGAGGGGCCAAAGTACCTGCCGCCATTATTGTGACTTAACCTGTTAAGTCACTCAATAAACAGAGAATTTAGAATCTTTTTTCTCAAGGAATTGCTAGAAAAGCCAAATTGAGAAATAATACAATCTCCCAGGCCCGTCATTTCAAAATTTTCCAGAAGGGGCAAAGGGTGTGTACTCAGTGCAATTTTCCCCATAAAACCACGCCCACTTACATGCAAATACATTGATTTCCCTAAACCGTGGGGGTTGACCCCCCCCCCCCCCTGATCTCCTTGAATGACAGGCCTGCAATTTCCAAATCAATAAAAATTGACTATTTCATTGCAAAATAATCACTTATCTATATATATAAAGATAATTACTTATCTATATATATAAAGATAATCACTTATCTATATATATAAATCTGTACAAACAAACGAACAACGTTCGTTTGTTTGTACGTTTGTAACTGCTGGCCAGAAGCCCCCACAGCACTTACAGACCTGAAACTTGGCACAAAAATTCGAACGTATCCCAGTAAAATGCACCTCGAAGGCCAAATTTTTAATTTCGAATTAGTTATTTTTAAATTAATTAATTAGTCTCATTTTTTGGGTATCCGCCATAATTGAGGTGGGGAAAACTTCCCCCACCCCAAAACATTATATATCGCTGGAAAGGGTTTTTTTTTCTGAAAAAGAAAAGTTTTAGCACGTTTCTGTCCGTTAATTAGAACAGGAGATATTAATTAATCAAATTTAGTCAATTTTCAAGGCTTAACTCTGTACGCAAAACTGAAACACTAGATCCATTTTTCCAGACCGATTGCTCTTTTGTCCCTGAAGTTACTTCGTGGTTTAAATTAGCGTATAGATTTAAGCCTTGAAAATTTAATTAATTTGATTAATTAATATCTGCTGTTACTTACTTAACTTTTTGTCTTTTATATTTATTTGGCGAATTGATTTAAACTTTAACATGACTTTAAGTGGAATTTAAAAGGTTGTGGAGCGCATTTTAACTAAAGGATATAATAATTTTACTTCAGAGGGTTGGAGTGAATTTGAATTTATTCAGTTGACTTCTTCAAAATTCGGTGTTTTCGAAAATGTCAGAATGGAACTATTATTGTTAAAAATTTAGTGATGGCTATTCAGTTACTCTTCGTATTTGGCGTCATAAACTTTGACAAAAATCAGGAAATTTACCAAACCTCCCTAGCCAGTAAAACACTACTTTCTTCATATTAAAGAAAAAGAAAACGCTCTGGGAAGAAGCAGTAGTTGTTTGCAGTCTAAAGCGTATTTTATTGCATGTTTAAAACATGTATTTAATGCCACCATCACAAAATTTTTAGCAATAATAGTTCCATTCTGATATTTTCGGTAACACCGCTATTCAGTTACGCTTAGTATTTGGCGTCGTAAAGTTTGGCAGCAATCGGGAAAATTACCAAACCTCCCAGCCAGTGAAATCTTGCTTATTTGAGGGTCACTGTTAGATTGTAATCACTTCAAAGAGATGGTGCAAAAGACTTTATATTTCTTGCATTTTAATGTTCACATTAAAATCCTGGGTTGAGGTTGAGCTACATGACACAATCGGTTCCCTATGTTAATAAATTTAAATTTGGCGATTTTACAAATTGCCAACATTACCAATTTTACATTGAAATTACGGTTAAATCGGTGAATTATGTTAAATTTCAAGGGCAAAATTGCTGTGTTCGTTGAGAGTTTTCGAAAATCTTGGCACTACAGTTGTGTCAAAAGTTCTATTGAAACGTAAAAATTTCGCTAAAAATAAATAAGTTCGTCACACGCACACACACACACGAAAAGAAAAAGTCTTTAAAACTAAATTAATCCTGGCATCGAACACTACAAACTGTGAAATGGTATTAAAAGTGTCATCTATATATATGAAAATGACGGGCTCTGTTTGTTTGTTTGTATGTATGGTTGTAACCAGAGTTGGCAAAGGTGGGCCCAGCCCAGAAAAACCCGCCCGGGTTTTTCTGGGCGGGTCCACCAACAAAAACCCACCCGGGTTTTTGTCAAAAGTGGGTTTTTGTTAATTTCTAAGTGATCAACAAATACAGTCAATAATAATATCTCATCTAAATTATACATAAAAAATAAGTAAGAAATCAGGTTCATTTGAGATAATTTTTCTTAGAGTAATTATTTATTTTATAAAATAATTATTTCTTCAATTTTCAAGTCATCGTCCAGCAAATTTTTCTAGCTATGATACTACTTTTTGTTGCAAAATACTTATTATTATTTATTTATTTTTTCACACCAAATTTCAAATTTTAAAAATAAATTGGAAATGAACCATTGATAAACTTCTTGTAGAAGGAAAAAAATGCCTAGTTAATGTTTTATGATAATTTTGATTCAACACAAAATTGAATAAATTAATTTTGATTTGTAGGTCTCGAAATTGAAATTTTTGTATGGAATAGTTGCTGCTGCAAATTTTGCTTTTATTCTGGAGCAAGAAAAATTAAGTTTTGCTCTTCATTTCTTCTAACCCTATTGCATTTAGATGATTTTCAAGTGCTATGTTATAGATGTACCATACCACTGACTTTGATTTAAAAAAAAAAAACAAAGAAAATGCGTCCCCATGCAATTTATTACTACTAAAATATTATGACAAGCATTTATTAATAAATTTATAATTCTTGCAAAGCTCTAATGTTAACCTAGTTTTTTCTAAAGATTATTTCAAAAAAAAAAAAAAAAAAATCGATCAAGAGTCCCCCCCCTCCCCCATCTGAAATTAATCAGTTTTGGTTTAGAAAATAGGAGGGGGGGAGTTAGACACTTCTCTTATCTCAGGCACACACCTATCATTGAGTGTGCATAAGTGTATAAGAAACTACTAAGAATAAGTGTATAAGAAACATGCAAATGACATGACTAGACGTGACGCAGGCTACTTAAATTGATACTATTAAAAAATTAAAACTATTTGCACTTGTTTATTAATAGAAATAATCATCTTTTCTCATTAAGTTTTTGAAACTTTCACACCCTAAATATTCCTGTATTTGCAGGAAAGCCCATTTGCAACAGTTCTTTCTTTTTTGCAAAAAACAAGTGATAAAAGTTTATAGGTGAAACCATTGTCCAAAGCTTCTTAAATATACACATTAAATATTACAATTCGGTTGATGATATTATTAATTGATATTGTTAATAATATTAATTATTAATCCATTAAAATTGATTAAATGCGATTCAGAACTTTAACTTAATGAATATATTTTTATATGAATGAATGCATACATTATATATCAATACCCGCATAAGAGATAAAATTTAACATACAAAAACCCAGAAAAACCCACAAAAACCCGGGTGGGTTGGGTTTTTGTAGAAAAACCCGGGTTTTTGCCAACCCTGGTTGTAACCGATGGCCATCGTAGTACAAAATTTGAGTGTATTCCCGTGAAATGTACTTCGAAGGCCGAATTTTAAATTTCAAATTAGTTATTTTTAAATTAATTAATTAGTCTCATTTTTGGTGTATCCCCGCATAACTGAGGCGGGGGATTTTCCCCACCCCCTAACATTATATATAGCTGGAAAGGATTTTTTTCTCTGAAAAACAAAAGTTTTAGCACATTTCTCTCCGTTAATTACAGAAGGAGATATTAACTACTCAAATTTAGTCAATTTTCAAGGCTTAACTCTATTCGCAAAACTGAAACACTAGGTCCATTTTCCAGACAAACTGCTCTTTCTTCAGTGGTTTAAATTTGCGTATAGAGTTAAGCCTTGAAAATTGACTAAACTTGAGTAATTAATATCTCCTATTACTTAACTTGATGTCTTTTTAGTTTATTTGGCGAATTTATTTAAATTTTAATATGACTTTTAGTGGAATTCAAAAGGTTGGAGAGCACATTTGAATCAAATATAATAATTTTACTTCAGAGGGATAGAGTGAATTAAACTTTATTTAGTTAACTTCCTTTACATTTATTGCACGGGCATCGCCGTGCGGGTACTGCTAGTATTTTTTATAAGAAGAACTAGTTTAAGTGGAATTTAATAGTATTTTGTATAAGTAGAGTTTAAAATATGTAATGCAATTGAATACTGTAAAAGATTATTTCAAACTCGGCCAAGTGTAACACGGGTACGAATTTTTATTTTGCCTCTGATGGTCACGTGTATAGATGCGGATATCTGTCACATCACTAGTCAGAGCACCTATAAAATTTAAACATATTTTTTCCTCTAGACTAGGGGCTCCACACCCGAATCGCTGACACTCACCAACCTCCGAACGTTGCTTCACAATTTTATTTGGTTCAAAAAGATTTAAATCGTCTATTATTAAGAATCAGATTAGAATACACGTTATGATTAGAGCAAAATGAAAATCCCCCTTCCCTTTCCGCAGAAAATATAGTTTAAGTAAAGAGCTCAATATTATTAGAGGAATATTAAAGTCCCTCTCCCATCAAAGACAAAAAGAACTTGATGGGAATACGCAAGTTATTTATTTAAAAAAAAAAAATCTTTGAAGAGCATCCTTTTCCCGTGTGCCAAACTAACTTGTACAGCTATAGACGCTAAGGGGCTCCTGAAGATTTCAGTAGTTTTCTAATTTATGGGTCTCTAGTAACATTTGCACTTGAAATCCATGCTTGAATTGAATTTAGAATAGGAGTTTTGCTAAAGTAGTAGCCTGAATTTCGCCAAATATATTTCATTTAACAATGAAAAGTGCACTTAGGGCCCTGCTCCACATTGACGTAAAGCAGAAAAATAAAGCAGAAACGTAAAATGGATAAAATAGTGTTCCTATGGAAAGTACCCGGATTTTCGGTTTCGGTCCCGTTTTCTGCTGATGTGGAGCAGGGCCCTTACTGAGCTCCCGTTTGCTCCCATGCAAATTAAATCATGTCTGAAAGGAGATTCGAGTTTCAATTGCTTTTACCTCCATTGAATTAAACTTAAAAGGCGAAGAACTCTTTAAAAATATTATGTTTGAACAAACAAAGTAGTTTTCTTATTTTACAATGTCTCTTTTTGTATCCAACTCAAACTTATGTGATGTCGACAACAGCATAATTATTATGTTCATAATACCTTCCCAGAATCATTCACGTATATTATCTTCTTTTATATCTTCTTAAATGTTTTTAAAAGGTCTTCAGTATCTCGTATCTAACATCATTTAGTGTCAGCGTTAAGAATACTATTCGTTTATTGTGATTGCAGCGCATTCAAGTCCGCAACAATGAATGAAATTACGGCAGTCAGATAAGTGACACTTGACAACTAACTGTCAAGTAATTAACGCTGCATAAGAGTATCATAAAGAATTCATTCAATAGATGATAAACGCAGCAGTATATTTAGCAAACGCTAAATAATGTTACGATTGATGGTTTTTCTTGTCAAACTTTCTCTTGAGTATTTATCGTAAAAAGATTTTCCGTGAGATTAAAATAGACACTGAAAGTGATTATCGAGGTCAAAATACGATTATTTAGAAATATTTTGTTGTCGTTTACAAGAGACAATGTCATTAAAGCTTACAAGGAAGGAACTTATTTTCAAATGATGTAATTACAATCACTTGTTTTCAGCTGGTTGTTTGAAGTAGAAAGAACTTAAAATAAAAGGAAGGAACATATTTCTAAATAAATAATAAATGATGTAACTGTACTTGTTTGTTGATTAATGTACTTTTTGCGAAAATTTAAAAATCACCCAAGACCGTGCTAAAGAAGAGGGAAGTAACACTTGTTTCAAAGTCGCTCCAGAGAAGCTGTTCTCAACCTTTTCACTACCGTGAATAAGGGTTTCTTGGACCCTAAGCGGTTACTTGAGCCCAACAGTAAAATGATAAAATCTGAGTTTGGTACTAGCGTTAGGGACTGCTACCTAGTTGAGAAACGAGGAACTACGCGCAAGTCTTCAACTAATAAGTACCAAACCCAGATTTTACCATTTTCTGTAATGGGCTCAAGTAACCCCTTAGGGTCCAAGTAACCCTTGGTGCTGAAACTTACAGTGAGAAACTTTACGGTGCTGAAACTTACTTGGTAGTCTTGGTACTAGCACTGTGACATCAATGTCGATGTTTTGGAAACATCGACTTTTTGTTTAAACGTCGATGTTTTTCTAACATCGGTGTTTTTACCATCAATATTTTTTCCAGCATCGATGTTTTGCGTTCGATGTTGATGTTTTACATTTGAACCAAAAATATGCTTGGAAAATAGGAATATGTTTGCAGTTATGACAAAAGCTTATTACTACACTGGCGGAAAAAAAAATCCCAACACCAAGAAAGACTTGTGTTAGGTAAACGAAATTTGGTAGGCGTGTTTATACAACTGAAAGATAACATTGATTGAAATTTCGAGTTCCTCGCATTAGTGTGGCGCAGCTGGCGTCACTCAGAACATGCAAATAAGGCTTGTTTTAAAAGCGTGTTGTGAAGCTCGTGTGTAATATTTTTCCGTGAAATTTGACGAATTGCGTTCATCTTAGATAGGAATGCCTTTAAGAAGACAAAGAAAGCCATTATCAACAGCTCACCGAGTTTAAACGAGGTCGTACATTTTGGCTACGAGAAGGTGGATTTTCATTTCGCGATATTGCAGAAAGATGTGGGTGGGAATGTTCCCACCATGCATGATTATTGGAAGTTATGGGAAAGGGATGGTACTACCTCAAGAAGATCGAGTTCCGAGCTGCCACGTGGCATGACTGAGAAGGAAAATCGCTGAATCTTGCGTACGGCTGTGGCGCATCGTACTGCATCTGCGGTTGAATATCGAGCTGCAGTTGGTACTGTCGTGACCCAAGGAACGGTAAGTAACTGTTTACTTCAAGGACAGCTCCGAGCCAGGCAACCTGCAGCCGGTATTCCATTGGCTGCAAACCATTGCATTTTCCGACGGCAGTGATGCCACGACAGAGCTTACTGGAGGTCGGAGTGGAGATCTGTTGTAATTTTTGATGATAACAGATTCTGCCATAGTGCCAGTGGTGGCTGTATATTGGTCAGAAGGAGGCCAGGGGACCGCCTGCATCCAAGCAGTCTACGGCCTAGACACACGAGACCCACACCTAGAGTTATGGCCTCTGGAGCAAATTTCTACGACAGCAGGGGCATTCTTGTCGTTATCCTAAACTCACTGGCTGAAAATTTGTTGTCAGTCTGGTAATTTAACCAGTAGTACAGCCCTTCATGAGTAGCATTCAAGGGGGCGTTTTCCAACAGGATAACGCTCGCCCTCACATCGCTGCTGTGATGCAATGTACTCTACAGAGTGCTGACATGTTACCATGACCTGCAAAATCATCAGGTATGTCTCCAATTGATAACGTATGGGATATCATTGGGCGGCACCTCGAGCATCATCCACAGTCAGCAATGACGGTCCTAGTATTGACACAACAAGTGCAACAAGAATGAAACTCCATGCTACAAAGTGACATTCGGCACCTGTGTGACATAATGCATGCACGCTTGCAGGCTTGCCTTCAAAATTCTGGAGGTTACATCCTTTACTAAATTAACATAATTTCTCATTTGCACAGCATTTTCTTGAGCTTAAATTAGCCAGTGATCTTGTACATTTAATCAATTAAACATGTTAACTAGACAATTGCATTACCAGAATTTCATTACTCTACAGAAATTTTTTCTTGGTGTTGGGATTTTTTTTTTCCGCCAGTGTATGAAGTTATCATGAGATCTATCACATCGGAAAGAATTTTCTATTGCTATTTGTCCATAAAAAAAGACTTGCATTACAGAAAAGTTAACAATATTTTGATCCTAACGCACTGTTTAAAAGAATAGTGTTTTTAAAGTTTTCCCCTGACATAAAGAAAAGTTTTTTTTTATTATTATAGTTTTCTTTCAAGTCAAAAAATTATGAACCTGAAATATTATCATTCGCTCTCAATGACTTGTTGATTCAAACACTGTAATTTTACTTTGAATATATACTTATTATGATTTTCAAGTCGCTATAAATATGTATTGTCTTTGAAAATAATTTGAGTTTTAAGTACATTTTCTACAATTCTTCTAATTCTGTTGGAAGTGAATATACTAAAACGGTCATTTATTATGTATTACATTTTCTTTTCCTTGTTATTTTTTTTCTTTCTCTCTCTCTCTCTCTATTTCTTTTGTGTGCGTTATTGACTTTGAAATTTTTTACAAATTTCTCTAATTATTAAATAACTTACTTTCAACTTTTATATTCTTCAGCTGGAAATTTAATATTATGAATATTACTAACATTTCTTTGACAATTTAAAATTCTTCTTAATTAATAAATCCATTAATGCGTATTTAGTCTAGCATTAAAATATTTTTTAGAATTTGCTATGCACATATATGCATTCAAAAGTTCAATGTTTCGGAACACGGATGTTTCAAAACATCGATGTATTTTGGTCGATATATCGATACCATGGATGTTTTAATTTTAAACATCAATGTTTTTTCATCGATATCGCACCACTACTTGGTACCCTTCCGAATATTAAGCGGACCACATGCGATAGAAATAATATTTTCACAACAATTATATTAATTGAAATTAGTCGAATCCAAAAGTTTTCTTTCGGATTCGACTTTCGGATTCGATTCGTTCAAAAGAAATTTAATTAAAACTAAAACTGACACAAATTAATTTTCACTAGCTGTTCACGGAATGCTTAAAAATTGCTTGAAAATAGCAAGTTTAGAATCACTACTATAGAAAAACAGAAGCAAATTTAAAAGAAAACTGATGCGTCAATAAAATTTTTAATAAAAAAAACCGAATATTTTTACTCAGAACCTCTACTGCCACATTTAAAAATATTTCTTTTTGAATTTCGTTGTATAATTTGAAAAAGGAGTTAAAAAATAATAATAATAACACTAGTTGTAATACCAATTAAAGTCGTTTTAAAAATGTTTATTGAATTTTTTCCCGTTTTGTCTAGTCTAGGCTATTTTTTGAAGTACAATTTCGGCTGCACATTCATGGGAAGCATTACGTGCGTTTACTTTTCATGTCGTTAAACAGTTTTTACGACATGACCTTTATAAGGGTTATCAAAAAGCAATGAAATTTTTTCATACAAGACCAAAGGACCAGGTTTTTTTCATACAGGACCAAAGACGCAGGTAATGAGAATACATTTTGCATCTTTTAAACAACTGTACCTTTAGCGCAGTTTTTTAAACACCTGAAACTACACAAATGTTATAAAATTCAACTCCCATTTAAAATTCTAATTAGATCTAAATTTATTTTTGTCTAAACCATGTTAAAGGAGAAATTTTATATAATTCTTATAGTCCAACGTCCAAAAAACAACTATTTTAAGGCGTCTGGCTCTTCAATATATCTTTCCTTGTGCTTTTCTAAGGAGCATGCTGGGTGTCTAGCACAGTGGTCGGAAGTAGCGCGCTACAAGTAGCGAAACTACTGTAGTAGCTACAATTTTTAGTAGTTTGTAGTGTAGCGCACTACTTTTAAAAAAAAGTAGAGTAGTGAGTAGCGCGATACAAAAAAATAGTAGTTTGTAGCGATTTCTGAAAACTACTTTTAAATTAAAAAAATAAATAAACAAATGAAAAAAATTTTCAAAAAAAGAGAACGAAGGAAAAAAACAAGGTTTTTCTTGTGGCGAATATTCGTAAAAATTGTTAAAAAAATCTAAAAAAAGGACAAATTTTAGCAAAAAAAGGAACAAAAAGGAAAAGTAACAAATAAATTCAAAGACAATTCCTATTTCTATTCCATATTCGAATGAGGTAACTTTTTAATCTAAATCACTTTTCGAATTTTTTCGGTCGATCCTCAAACGGTGTATTCTTGTTATTTATTTATTTTTTAAAAAGTAGCGAAGTAGCAACTACATTTCAAAAGTAGTGTAGCTCGCTACATTTAAAAAAAGTAGTTGTAGCTGTAGTTAACTACATTTATAAGAAAGTAGTTGTAGTTCGCTACAAAAAATATGTAGTTTTTCCAACCACTGGTCTAGCAGCCGAAAGTAGTTGCGTTTTTTACTGCGCATCGCACTTGTAGTGGAAAAAATAGTGATTTTTAGTCATTTTTGGGAAATTCCACGTCAAAACAATCATGAAAAAAAGTTTATGACCTCACCATTTCCTGTTTCAACAAAAATTAGTGTGAAGGACGCGTATGACAAGATAAGTAATCCTGCCGAGTTTTGGATTTCTACTTCAAAAATTGTACGAAATACGGAGCTGTTAAAAAAAGAAAAAAAAAAGTTACATGCAACTTCTTTTATAATAATAGTAGAACAAAAACCATTATGAAGGCAACAAATAGAGCTTTCCATTGATATATTACATGACGTACTTACGGCAGGGTTAGTTCCTAATTGCCCCAAAATGGTTAAAAAATCTCAATTTTTATCAGCAAAAATGTAATGCGCAGTAAAAAACGTAACCACTCTCAGCGGCCAGACACCCCGCATGCTGCTTAGAAGAGCATAGGGAAAGATATATTAAAGAGCCAGATGTCTTAAAATTGCCACTCGAAAACATTACTAGCTCTTAGAATTAGTAATTTGCCTCCTCACATCAAAATATTTTTTTTGCTATCAATTTTCATGAAACATAGTAAAAAAATTTATTGCAGTTGAAGGAAATTTGTGCGATATTAAATAATTACAATGCTAAGTAATTTAATTACTAGAACAAACACACTGTTAAAAATTGAGGAAATTTTTAAGGTAAATATTACTGTAAAATGTTGCATTTACAGTAACCTAAATATTTACAGCAAATTGTACCATAAAAAAGAAACGATTACAGCTCCAGTTGATAAACCACGGGACTTGCTGCGCGCGTAGCAACTAATACTCTATTTCTGTTCGCCATGTGTGGTCTATTCGGTACAGTGGATAGGAAAGCGAAGTTCGATAACTGCGTTTCGGGTTCGATCCTATTTGCTCGCATTTTTCAACTCTACTGTATAATTTTACAGTAAAATTGGATTTTACGGTGAAAGTTACTGGCAACATGGATGCCAGTAACTTTTACCGTAAAATTTCAGGAAAATTTTTAACAGTGCAGAGTGTTGATTCAAGTAATTAATACCAGAGTGAGACTAATTTCACCCACAGTTAAAATACTTCTCAAACAACCAGGAATTTTTTAGTAGTCTTTTCCCGTTTAACTTTTGTTTAATACATACGTCACGTTAGAAGGAAACTTTTTTTTCTAGCTTATTTTTACGCTAGAGAGAAAACATCATCAGTTAAAGGTGTAATAAGCAATTTAAAGTCATTAGTTTTCCAAGCACTTATGTTATAGATTCGTATACGTTCTTTAACCAAAATATTATACAGAAGACTACGAAGGCTCAAGACCGCGGTAAACATTGATAAGGTAATATTGGTGGATCTTAGTAAAGATGAAGAAGATGTCTTTGACCACTGAAGCACCTAATCCGAGCGGATTTCTTGTGCCATGCGCAATGGTTGTGGTTTTCTGCACTTCAAGGTAACTCAGACTGACTTTATTGTAATAATATCGTTAAACCTGCTTATATTTGTTCAACAACGTGTATTAATTGTGCATTGCCTTCCCCGATGCGTATTTTTTATTTTGTGGAGAAAATTTTTAATAAGTTCGTCTAGAATTAAAGGAGAGTACTTCCCAGCGTTACTTTTAATGACATCAGCTAAATTTCTCGCTCAATTAACTCTCTCTCTCTCTCTCTCATTCTATTATTTGTTTTCCATCATTTGTACCATTTACTTATTGCGTACAGGAAAAAATATCTTTTAACTCTCAGCCCTCTTTAAATAAACCTATTTTTAATTTAATTTTAGTTTATTTTTGAGTTTCCTTTATTTTTCATTTGTGATCCTTCTCGTTTCTTTGCATTCATTTTTCAAATCACTGTAATCAAATTAATTCTGCTCTCTTTGTTTCAGATACACCTCTGTTTGGAATTGACATTGGTGGCAGCCTGGTCAAAGTCGTCTATTTCGAGCCCACAGACACTTCTGACGAGTCGGAAGCACACCAAAACCTGAAGCAGTTCGTGAAGGGTAGGGCTGCTTACTGCAATACAGGCACCAGGGATGTTCATTTGCAAGTAAATGGTTGATTTTTTCTTACCAATGACGAGAATCTCAGAAAAAAAAAAACAATTATACTGCGTTCACGAAAATACAAACAAGATGTAAATAAAGAAATACGCCATTTGGCAGCGTCAACCACGTGTTTGGCATGTTAACTTTTTTAATAAAAGAGAAAATTCTCAAAAGTAGCAAACCTGCTGCCAATCAATTTTTTTACTATCAGTCTATCTTTTCGCTGAACAAAGTATAGTTGCAATGCATACATGTTCTTTCTAAAAAATGTTACATTATTTCGAATTCTTTTCCCCACTTAGATGGACAATGTCATGGTAAATAAACGCAACGGATCTCTCCACTTCATCCGATTTCCAACCAGCGAAATGAACGCGTTCCTGAGGCTGGTTAAAAGCAAACAAATCGCGCCAGTTTCCAGCACAGTATGCGCCACTGGTGGTGGTGCGTACAAGTTCGAACAGGACTTCCAGAAGGTAATCGGTTTTCTAGCTTTGGCAACTTAATTTCTCCTTCTCTTAAAACTTAAAAGTAGATTAACAAGATCCAGTAGATATTCCGCGTGTGTATGTGAATTTTAATTTCGAGTACAATGTTTATTTTGTGCATTGTCAATATTTTCAAAAAAGTTAAATGGGCACTCTGGATATTTAATTTAATGTTAAACAATAAAATCTGCTAGTTGAGTTTCATTAAACTGTTCTCGTTGAATCTAAATGTTTTTGTATATTTAAGTAAAATTTTGCTCTACTTCTTGGTGAACCTGTATGATTTGTTTTGAAATGCATTTTAAAAAGTTTTTGTTTTTCTTTTGTTAAAGGAAATTTTTCAAAAGATCCACAAATTCGACGAGATGGATTCTCTGATCCGCGGCATACAGTACGTGGAGCAAAACAATCTCCGTGAATGTTACTACTGGAGCGATCCTGTCGATGACGAACGCTGTAAAAAAGTCCCATTCGATTTCAGTTCACCTTATCCATTCCTAGTGGTAAACATTGGGTCTGGAGTCAGCATACTGGCTGTTTATTCAGAAAATGAGTACAAAAGAGTTACAGGCACCAGGTGAGGTTCGATGTTATTCCTTCGTTAATGCTGCAACTAATTTTAATTAACTAATTTAACCTCTAAATGTTTTAAAATAGTATTATTACGTATTTTCAAAAAGCAGTGTTCTTAAATTCATTATTTAACTAAATTGCTTTCAAATTTTCAGTTGACCCCACAAAGAAGCTTTTTTAATCAATCTGGATGTAGTTACTTTTATTTCGGCAAAAGCAAACTTATGTCCTGTAAATTTTTATCTACATATCTCGTTAAACTCTTGCCTGAGATGGAGTGTACCGTGACCTAAACCAAATTCAAGTGAGGCACATTCTGATCGAATTGGTCAGCCTACATCCGATTGGAGATTCCACAGTTATGCAGAAGAATTTTTCCCATTCCTCATAACGTCGCTTAAAAGCAACTATAGGATATCCTGTCGTTATTTTTGGGATTAGACATCTTAGGGCCCTGCTCCACATCAGCGGAAAACGCGACCGAAACCGAAGGCAGAAACCGAAAATACGGGTACTTTCCATAGAAGTACTATTTAATCCATTTTACGTTTCTGCTTTACGCTCGCGTTTTCTGCTGATGTGGAGCAGGGCCCTTAATGTTGCTCTAGGGTTGTGATAAGGTCAGCTGAGCAATCAGTCCCCCAAGACACTGCAGTTTTATGCCACTCGTACTCCAGGAATAGAAACTACAAAGATTTTTCTCATAATTATATCCGCATATTTTGTTTGATCCGCATCATTTGTTGTTTGTTTATTGTTACCGCTTACGATTTCTTAGAACTCGGGGGTCATTCCAAGTCGATTCACCCGGTCATGTAACCCATGTCCTCGGATTTTGATAAAACTTGGTGTATTTATTATTTTTATGGTGGTAAGTAACCATATGAATTCTTTTGCCCATATGTGATCTGGTTTTTGTCTTACAGGCCGTCAAACTTTTCTAAAAATTGCATTTTCTGTCAACCGCTAAGCCTAATCGGCATGTATACGTATCTCTTCAGTAAATTGTGACGGGTGCAGAAATCTTTCAATATTTCCAAAAATTCTCAGATATGTTGCTGAAAGTATGAGGATTTAATAAAAAAATACTTGAAATTTATATAATATAATTTTGTTTGAATAAAATTTGAATAAACTACGACAAGATTTTTTTTTCTTGTGCAAAACATGAGTTTACTTAAGTGGCATTTCACGAAAAGGCGGAGGTCCTATTCAATAATGGAAGCATTCAAAATGAGCCTGAAGGTGTGTTCTATCATTGCAAAGAATAAAATTAGTGGTTTTTTTCGTTTTCTTGTTGCTGTTGCACAATATACATACACATTTCAGTCTCAATATTTTTGAAAAAATGTTCTAGTCATTTTCCTATCCTAAATTTCACTGAAAAGCAAACATACCTTTATTTTTAAGTGTATTTACAGCCCTATTATGCTACTTAAAAATCATCTTAATCCCTTATTAAGCAGAAAGAAAAGTGAGAAATAATTTATGACTCCCAAATTAAGTTGTTAAGCTCAGAAAAATATCAGATGTAGAAAAAAGATGTGCAAAACATGAATTTACTTTAGTAGCTTTCTATGAAGAGGCGGAGGTCATATTCAATAATAGAAGCATTCGAAATAAACCTAAAGGTGTGTTCTATCATTGCAAAGAATAAAATTAGTGGCTTTTTTTCGTTTTCTTGTTGCTACTGCACAATATACACATTTCAGTACCAACATTTTTGAAAAAAGTTCTAGTCATTTTCCTAACTTAATTTTCAATATTTTTTGCGCAAAAGAAGCATTGTTCATGCTTTTGTAGCATAAAAACGTATTATATTTAGTTTTAATGAATTATAATTGTATTGAATGTGCGAAGAAGAGATAGGATAGTACAATCTTTAAAGTAAAAATAATAATTAAAAATGTGAGTTTCTGAATATTATCGGATTGTTTGTCTTTGAAGTGTTTGTGTGATCCTGTTTTCAGCAAATTTAAGGAATATACTGTTTGATATTTTAAAGCTCAACCTTCCTTGCATTTACGCATGTATCAGGTTTCTTCTTATTTTATCAAAATATGGGTCATAGTGATAAGAGGGATAAAGAATGTGAGTGGATTTTCTGTTTTGGTTTGTTTGTTTTTCATTGGATTCGCTTATCAGGAAGGTTGGTTTGCTCTGATAAATAATAATAGAAGATAATTAAAAAGCTAGAGCCCCGGACAGACATAATGCAATAAAAATAAACTAGAAATTTCAGCATCCAGTTAAGAGCAAATACAGCTTTCGACACTTGCTATTGGAGTTTAAAAGAAAAAAATTGAAAATTTTCAAGTAAGTGACTATGCTGGATTTGAAGCAAGACTATCTTTTACCTAAGAAAGGACTATTGACTTTACTATAACCAAGAAATGGTAAGATGTTAGATGAAATAACTACGTCAAACGGTCCGTAACATAAGATTCTGGAAGATGTTACTATTCTCTTCAAAAGGAGATTGAATATGTATAAAATAAGTATTCCGAATATTTCATGATAACGTGACTTCAACAAGTACTGTACGACGTCGGAAATGCAAGGAAGGTCGAGCGTTAAAATATCAAACAGAATATTCCTTAAATATGCTGAAAACAGGATCACACAAACACTTCAAAGACAAACAATCCGATAATATTCGGAAACTCATATTTTTCATTGTTATTTTTTCTTCAAAGACTGTGCTATCCTATCTCTTCTTCGCACATTTAATACAATTATAAATCATTAAAAACAAATATAATACGTTTTTATGCTACAAAAGCATGAGCTATGTTTCTTTTACACAAAAAAAAAATGGAAAAATAAGTTAGGAAATGACTAGAACTTTTTTCAAAAATGTTGGTACTGAAATGTGTATATTGTGCAACAGCAACAAGAAAACGAAAAAAGCCACTAATTTTGTTCTTTGCAATGATAGAACACACCTTTAGGTTTATTTCGAATGCTTCTAATATTGAATATGACCTCCGCCTCTTCATAAAAAGCTACTAAAGTGAATTCATGTTTTGCACATCTTTTTTCTACATCTGATATTTTTCTGAGCTTAACAACTTAATTTGGGAGTCATAAATTATTTCTCACTTTTCTTTCTGCTTAATAAGGGATTAAGATGATTTTTAAGTAGCATAATAGGGCTGTAAATGCACTTAAAAATAAAGGTATGTTTGCTCTTCAGTGAAATTTAGGTTAGGAAAATGACTAGAACTTTTTTTCAAAAATTTTGATACTGAAATGTGTATATTGTGCAACAGCAACAAGAAAACGAAAAAAACCAAAATAACCTAATTTTATTCTTTGCAATGATAGAACATACATTCAGGCTCATTTCGAATGCTTCCATTATTGAATAGGACCTCCGCCTTTTCGTGAAATGCCGCTTAAGTAAACTCATGTTTTGCACAAGAAAAAAAATGCTTGTCGTAGTTTATTCAAATTTTATTCTAACAAAATTATATTATATAAATTTCAAGTATTTTTTTATTAAATCCTCATACTTTCAGCAACATATCTGAGAATTTTTGGAAATATTGAAAGATTTCTGCACCCGTCACAATTTACTGAAGAGATACGTATACATGCAGATTAGGCTTAGCGGTTGACAGAAAATGCAATTTTTTGAAAAGTTTGACTGCCTGTAAAACAAAAACCAGATCACATATGGGCAAAAGAATTCATATGGTTACTTACCACCATAAAAATAATAAATACACCAAGTTTTATCAAAATCCGAGGACATCTGTTACAAAATCCCGTTTTCCTGTGTGATTTGACATGGATTGACCCTCGGGCGTTTTCAAACATCAGTCACATTTTGAAACGCTTGCTTTCTGAACTGACATGAAGTTTAGAGCAACTACTATTGCTAAAACTTAAGATAGTGAGTTTAAAACCTTTGACAATATTTAAACTTACTTTTTTCATTCATTTCAGTTTGGGAGGTGGAACCTTTTTAGGACTATGCTGCTTGTTGACAGGTTGTGACACGTTTGAAGAAGCAATTTCCCTTGCAGAGCAAGGAGACAGCACGAAAGTCGACAAACTGGTTAAAGATATCTATGGCGGAGATTACATGAAGTTCAACCTTAGAGGAAACACCGTTGCTAGCAGGTATAGTGCTTATTATGTTCAGTAGGGATCATTAAAAGGAGAACCGGCGGCATATCTCGATCCAGATTACGATTTTATTCCATGCATAGCATACCATAAAGTGGAATTCAATTCTTGTTTTTATTAAATATGAACTAAAAAAATTACAAAATTTAATACAGTGATGATTTATAAATATGTTTTAAGTCAAACAGAAGAATTTTTTGATTGCTTGTTTAAAACTAAAGTTAGTGTCTATAATAAATTCATGATAGCTCAGAGCAACAAGTACCTTTCTTCCCTCCACATTCTAGCATTGGCCGCCTTCTCATCAGTCAGTTGTTGTTGAGTTGAAATACAGGGTTTCAGCTAAAATAACTCTGGGTTTTAAAAAATCATATCGAGTTAACGATATGAGTTGAGTCTGGTAATAACTTACTATTATTTTACGCTGCTTGTGGCAACAAATAAAAAGTGGAAGTAAAATGCAAGTATTATGACAGAGAAAATAACCTAAGAAATGTAAATGAACGAAGAAAAAACAGAAATATCGTTTGTATAATCGTTAAAATAAACCCTAGTAGATTTAAAACACTGAAAAGGCTAAGAATATGATGCACTCTTAATATGTCCGAGATTGTTTCAATTCAAACTCATGTATAGTCTGTTTACGACAAGAAGACACTTTGCCTTCCTTCAGAAGCTCGGAGTTCATATTACAGCGGGGATGAATCTTGTACACATCCACGTGATTGTATGTGAGCTTACCTTTACTCTGGTGCTCATTTAAATGTGCGAAAAATTTTAGTGTCCTTTACGTCACTTGCTTTGCATGTCTGATTGTATGAGCTTACCTTTTCTCTTTTCCTCATTTAAATTCACAAAAAATCTTAGTGTCCTTTACGCCCCTTGCTTTGAACTTCTGCTATTACTTTTGTTATGCTTATTTTGTTAGTTGAATATATTTCAATCCCGAAAAACTGCTGCTTTTACAGCAAAATGTAATGATCATAAACTTTCGTTCAAAAACAGCAAAATAGAATCGTCGGATAATACGTGACGAAAGCGGAACCAAGTGGCTTCTCCTGGTTGATGAACAACATTATTCCAGGCTAAATCAATTGAGCATTTCATTTTTACACAGAAGAAACGCATTTCACAACGTTGTGGTATGATTTTATAAGATTTACATCAATACACTTTGACTAAAGATAATATTCTGACCGTAAAATTTACTGAGCCACTATACAAGCCTCACTTTAAAGGTAATTAACACCCTTAAATGGTTTCGTGAGCAATTCCAGCTGTCCGTTGCCCCAAAAATCACCCGTATTTCACTCTGTTAGGACCTATTCCTCTATTTATTTTTTTTTTTTAATTATGTTTGTTTTTCTTGTCTCGTTTCAGTTTCGGCAACATGAATAGCAAAGAGAAGCGATCTTCAGCAACTCAGGCAGATTTGGCGAGAGCAACTTTGGTCACCATCACGAACAACATCGGATCCATCGCTCGGATGGCAGCACTCAATGAGGTACTCCAGATTTTCCAATTAATGCGCTCCTGTGCGCCATTCCCGTTGAATGAAATATTTACGATTTTTCTCGTTTTCGCGTGAATTGATAATCGCTGACAATATTTCAACAAAGTTAGTTCTCTATTTATAGTATACTCTGTCTTTGATTTTATTTTTTTCTGAGAATGATTTTTTCGGAGATGAAGAATGAATCAATGTTTTTCCCCGCAGTATTCCTCAAAATTTTGAAAAGTGGTCGGTACTTATGAGTGCATTAAACTATAAAATGGGCTGCAAATTTTTAATTAAGCTTGCTTAACACCTTAAGAATAAGAACACAAATTTTGTTCTGAAATAAAAATCGTAGAAAACTCGGCAGTCAGATTTACTGATTATGAATTTCTCGAAAGAAAGTCCCATGTAGTCCAGCAATCAAATTCTTAGCTGAAGAATCAGAACTGAAGAAGAAACCATAATGTCAAATTTTTATTGTTTTTAAAAGTTTTACTTAAAAGAATTAAACTTTTGAGTGTAATTGGTAACATCATCCGATATAAAATAAGGAATGTTTCTCTTTGAAGAGTATTTTATTTTTGTTTCCAGAAAGGTTTAAACTATCTCCATTTCAATTCTTTCAGGGCATTCAAAGAGTTGTGTTTGTAGGTAATTTTCTTCGAGTCAACACCATCTCCATGAAGCTGCTGGCTTATGCTATGGAATTCTGGTCAAGAGGTTCCCTCAAAGCCCTCTTTTTGGAACATGAGGTACTCAGTATTGAAACATATATCGCACATCCAGAATGAAAGGGGCACTTCTCAAAATAGCTGTTTTGAGAAAAATCGATTTGTAAATTTAGACTTTTTTAAATCTTTGCCCTAGCTCTAATAACAATTACAATTAGCCAAACTTTCATTGCTTGGTTGATTAAAGGTTCTGCTAGGTGACTATGGTGTGCGTTTCCCGGCCAATTTTAAATAAGTCGGTAATTAATGAGAAGTGCCCCTTTCATTCTCCATTTTCGTGGAGAATATGAAAGGGGCACATCTCAAAATAGCTATTCTTACGGGCATCGGCTTATACGCCCTTTAAGCTTTTTTGAAGTTCTTGTCGTGACTTTAACCTACATATCGCTGTTTCATTTCAGAACGATATTAAATCAAATTTTAATTCCTAATGATTTGATGCTAGGTTATATAATACTATTCTTCTTGTTCTAAAAAAAGGAACCCTTCATAAATTACTTGTGCGCAAACAATTTATACTTAATAACAGACAATTAAAACGAGTGTCATTAAAAAAAAATCAAAATTACGGTTTTCTTAATTGGTTTAAAAAAAATACTAACCATAATTTGCACCAATGCCGCTCGGCGAACTCTGATTATCAAAGAAGTGCCCCTTTCAAACTCAGTTCTCCCGTCACAATCGGCAGAATCGACAGAATGATAAGGGCATAAGTTGCTTTTTAGCTGCGACTGTTAACATTAGAAAAAAATGGGTCAGTTTCTCATGTAAGGTGTACTACGGTATGCTTTTTAAAGATATTTCCAAAAAATGCAATTTTTTAGATGTGCCCCTTTCATTCTGGATGTGCGATATGTATTTTCCCCTTATCATTGTGCTCGGTAGAGTTCTGTGAAGTTTTTCTTCCCAAAATACTTTATTCAGTACTTCCTGTATTTGCACAACTCTCTCAATGTGGTTGCAAGATATGATGATTGCTTTCGTTTTAAAACAGAATTCAATTGTCTAACTTTAGTACCTTCAACGAGTGACCTTCGGCGAGCTCATTTTCATTCAGTAACAAAAAAAAAATCAACGCATCAGGAAGGAGTTGTATATAAAACGACACCATTTTCGTAATGCTCCGGTAGAGGGAGAGAAGATAGAAATTTTGGAAAATTGTGAACTAGATTTAACTGTACCATAGACGATTTTGTACTGTAAGCAAGTGTCAAGTTTTCTGTGTTCGTACGTTATTATTACCATTAGAAAAGGGGAAAATGATGTATTTAAAGGTGCTAAAATCGCATATAGTGAAGTTCACGGATCACTAACATTACACTGCGGACCACCGGTTAGAAACACTGCCTTTAGGTAGATCAGAACATTTTATTCTAAGCTTACAAATAACAGCTTACAATAACAATTTAACTAAATGTAAATTTACTTGCTAAACTTCATGTTGTAGGTTAAATTACGGTTTCATAAAAAATAATTGGAAAGAATAAAGCTTATCAGTGTTCCAAAAACATTGTCCAAACTTTGAGATCCTTGTAATGCTCCTCTGGTAAGTTCAGGTCCGTCATTTCAAGTTTTTCCAGGGGGGAAGGGTGCAAACACTATGCAATTTCATCGGAAAATAGCAAAGCCACGCCCACTTATATTTAAACACAGATTTCGCAAAGCCCGGGGGGGTTGACGCCCCCCCCCCTCCCCTAAATGGTGAGCCAGGGTAAGTTGACCGCCGAAATTGACTACGTTTCCCTCTTTTTCGGGATATAGGAAAAGGTTATTGCCGCGAGTTTGAAATTTTCAGAAAAACTGCGAAAGCAACCCAACTCAGTTCAATACCCGTTCATTACCCTTTTCATTTTTCCAAAAAATAGGAAAACATTTTCTGCGTCGGAAGTAAACTTACCAGAGGAGCACAATAGTTTCGAAACTTTTTGCAGAAACAACTTTGAAAACATACCGATCCCATTGCTGTTCGGCCAAATTTCAAGTGAAAAATTATCATGCTACCAGTTAAGACGATTCTATCTGACTGAGTCGAGCCGGAAAAAGAAAAGATATAGTGCGCCTCTGGTTACTCGAGCTATGACTTTGAAGATTTTACCTCTTTTGGGGGAGCAAGCCCGTCATTACGGGGGTCAAGGGAGTCAATCCCCCCCCCCTCCTCCTTGCTTTGAGAAATCAATTGTATTTACAAAAAGTGAACTTGATTTTTGTTGTTTTCCGATGAAATTGCATTATGTTTGCATCCTTGGACCCCCTACCATGGAAAAACTTGAAAAATGAATGACCGGTGAGGGAGTTCAGTAAAAAAAGAACGTGTTATTGGAGCAGATATGAGTTGGAATACTATAAGAAAGAGTAACCTAATTCAATTCGAAACCAAATACGCTTTCCTTAACATATTTTTTATAATTTACTGTTATTTCATTCTTATCTTGAGTATTGCGAAGTTAAATTTGTATTTTCACCACAAAAGCAAATTTCAACTAGCTCATTAAGGCTATTAGCCTTCTGATGAACTATCTTGCTTTCAAATTTTTTCACTATTACTATACGTGCATGTTTTGACATGACTTTTTTTTCTTTATAGGGATATTTTGGAGCGGTCGGTTGCTTACAGGAGTTAATGAGAAGTCCGTAAAAATCACGGAAAATGCTTTCCGTTAAATCCTTTACAGCTTTTATAAGAGTACACATTTCTCAGTGTGTAATGACATCCTTAACCTAACACGTGACAGGCGCGAAAAAGTTTTTCATATCATCTAAGCTCAAGCTGTCAATGCACTTGTAACCGGGATCAATTTCACAAAGACAACTGAAAAACCGATCATACAGGACAAAGTTCATGATGAGCATGTTCATTTGTGAACCCGTTTGGATTATAATATTTTTTGTAATGCATAATAAAATAGTTTATCATTTTAAATGTTGCGTTTCATTATTTATACTCATCATCAAGGGTACAACGTGGGTGGTGTCCAATGGCTGATCAACCAAAACCAATTCGTTTCACAAAGCTGATCGACTATTTTAGAGTCATTTTATTTTATTGATCCTAGATTCTCAGCTTGGGTCTTAGTAGCTGAAAATTTGCATAAGTTAGCTTCAAACACATGTCTGCACCTATATAAAATTTCGTTTAAATCGGAGATGATTGGGTGGACAAGACTTGATGAAGTTTAGTTTTTGTCGCACCTTTGCTACCTGTTTCCTGCCAAAGCCAGAGCAACTCAGCTTAAATATCAGTGAATCTGCTGTGGTGTGCTTATACCGAAAAAAATGTGGGCTTTTATAAAATGACGTAGGTCAGACGATAGGGAAATCTCCCAATCGTCTGACAACCCAGGTAGCACAAATAACCTTTAAACGTTTTTTAAACGGGAGGGCAATTCCACGGTAACTTTCGTTACATTTTGACCAACGCTTAGGCATTTAGCACCTCAGTACAGACAAATATTGTCATAAAAACCTTAAATAAAAGTTTTCTATGAAAATGACAGTCAAAAGCAAAATTAAAATGCAAAAATATTCGATGCATTAAAATTTTTCAAAATTTAGCAGTCAGAATTAAGGCAGTAACTTACGTTACACAAAAAGGGAATGACATAATATGAAAATTGGTTCTAAGGCAAATTTCTGCTCTATTACAGCTGTTTTCTTGTTTGAAGTATAATTTATCAGTTCCTTATAATGCTCAGGAATTGATTTTCATTAATTTAAAAATTTATTTCAAAAATTGGGAATTATGGGAATTTTTGACTGGGTAACTTACGTTACAGTAACTTACGTTACAAAATTTATTTACAACCAAATCTTAATTACAAAAATTAATGAATGTAAATTACAGCTTAGTTTAGATCAAAATATTCAAAATTAACAATTATAAATTGAATTTATAAAAATTTAATACCAAATTCAATGAACAATCGAAAATATAACATAACATAAAACTTTTAAATGCAAAATGGTCACTGTTATTAACACGTTCAGGTGGGTTCAATTTTTCGAATCACGTTTTCTCATAATAAATTTCATCTGTCGTTTCTGGCCATATAAAATAGATTAAAACAGCAGCCATTACTTTTACTTTAAACTCGTTTTCTTCAATAATTGTCACAACTCAAGGATACAATGTATTTTCGTACTTCATCACACACCATTCACCGGCATTTATCTCTGTTTTTTCTTCTTGTTCCTTGAAATACTTAATTAAACGAAACCCCACAGTTTGTCCATTTTTAGTTCTCAAATGTTGATGGTCAATGTGCGGATCTCCAGAAAATAGTTTTGACCAATTTTGCTTTTTCTGACATATTTTAGTACCATCAAGAGTGACTTTTATTTTCGAATCTGTAATATCCACATGACTTTTCACATACCCCTTTTACAGCGCATCTTTCTGCAGAGTTCAGTGGCATTTTAATGCAGAATAAAATATATTTCACCTGTAAGAGATAAAATATTTTTATATTTGTTTTTTCCAAAACATATTTCAAAACTTTGAAGCATAACAGAAGTCCATTTCTGAATAATGTTTAGTAAATTACCTCTTAAATATTCGAAATGCAGTGATGTAGTTTAGAGATAGTTAATATCTTAAAAGCCAAAAAGAAACATGTAATTTATAATAGAGGTATATTGTAATCTTATTAACAAATAGAGATATTTTAAGAAATATGATTAATTTAAATTAAGTAAATACAGTACATTTAAAGGAATTCTTGAATAAATTACTTCTACTAACCACATAGGTTTATTTCACAATTTACTTTCTTTATAAACGCAAGTATTTAAGTCCTACTTAGGTAACTTACATTACCTGCATATTTCGGTAACTTACGTTACACATTTTGATTGTAGCACAAAAAATTAAATAAACAGTATTTAAAAAAAAAACTTTAACTATTTGCTTAATACACACTTATAAGATAGAAAAAGCATTGTTAACATTGCATTGCCCTTTCTTTATGCACATCATGAACTTTTAATATGTTTTTGGTAACTTACGTTACATAGAACAGTGCATTTTTGAAGTTTATATAAATCACATAATTTAAGTGAAAACATTCGTTTAAGCAATTCACAATATTGAATTAAAGTGTAATAATCAATATTCTTCCTTTAAAACAGTTATCTAAAGCAAAAAATTGAAACTTACCAACGTTGAAAGATCGATCATTTGCCTTACCAACAGTTAAATATTCCATTTCCAACTTCAAAGTACTGCCAAACTAAAAATACTACATTCTTGACAAAAAATTAGTATAAATAATAAAGTTCAAACATTTTTAAATAAAAAAATATGCAAAACAGACGCATTGCTGTAGTTTTATTTTTCCAACGCTTTTCCACACTTGCATGAAATTGCCCGGTTGTTACAACGTTAATAACCATTTTACAACCTTTAAAAAACGAAGTGTGCTACTTTGGAAAAGTTCTTTTTTTTCTTAAGCTGTACAAAATGATACAAACAGCCACCCTTTACCAGGCCAGATCTTGTTTATACCTACGTTGATGGCTCTTCGACTCTGCATACAATAGGAAAGGATTTAGTATCTTTCTAATCCTTCCTAACCTAACATCAGGTTGCAGCTGGAAAAATTGCCTCCAACTTCGCAAGTGAGCTGATAGCCGACTATCTGACACAGTCCCTTCCAATGACATTCTCATCTTCTCGGACTGTAAATCTGCTCTAGAGGACACCGGAGGTTTAAAAACAAGACTCACTCAAGATATTGACGGGATTCTGTCTCCATCATTGCAAGGGAGAAGACAAGACCTGCATTATTCAATGAATCCCCGAACACGTTGACATCTATGGAAATGAACAAGCAGACTACTTTGTCAAGCAAGTTCAAAACATTAATCCCACTCCCCTGATCACCACATGCTCTGATGTGAATGCAGTCGCAAAGCAGAAGCTCTGTGGAGGACCGAAGACGAAATGATGCCTTCCCGAACTGAACCTCGACAGGAAGATTAGAACAAACATAAGCAGACTGCAGATGGGACACATGAAGGGAATGAAGATCTTGCCGGACGGATCCAGATGCTACGCAGAATGCACGCACTGCTCGGAAATACAGTTGGATACGAGCCATCTCTTCAACTGCGTTTCTGTTGCCTCAACCCTCCTCCAAATAGACCCCAACTGCTGCAAAGACGCCTTTTACACAGATAACGCCAAAGATGTGGCATGAGCCGTACTCCATGCTTTTGGCCCCGACTTTTCTCCTCACTTCTTATTGTACGTGTCACACGACAACAACTTGTGCGGCAGAACGTTAGTTTTCTGTCGTGAGAAGATTTAGCTGCCCACCACCATGGCAAAAAAAAATTAATTTCTATTTAAATCATTCATGTCCATAAGCAAAGGATTTCGTGAGGGAGCATTACCCTCCAGCAGAAAAACTCAGTTTACCCTAACACCAAGCGCGGATCCAGAAGGCGGGTCATGGGGGGGATCATGACGCTCCCCTCCCCCCTTAAACGACCAAATGTAACTTAAAGAATGCATTTTTTGGTCTAATTTTACGAAAAAATTGCCAAACACCCCCATTTTAGCTTAAGAATTATCCTTTAACCCCCCCCCCCCGAAAATGACCCCCTCCTTAACCACAAGCTGGATCCACAATTTCCTAACACTCACCGATGGAAGGGGGCTTAGGGACTGAAGTCCCTTCAGAAGCCGGAATTAATTCAGAAGAGGAAAAAAAACCCTTGACCAGACAAAGACCAAATATAAAAAATTTAGTTTTTGTGGGCCTCTTATTTTGAAAAGTTTCGGAACTAGAGCCGCTATATATAATAGTTTCTCCATAGTGGCCTTGTTGCAAACCATAGCCCTTACTCCAATGTCATCAAAGGAAACCTTTCCACACGGTTGAAAATAGTTGAAGGACTGACAAACTTGTCCCTCCCCCTCTCCAATTTTCCCAGCTTTGGAGCCTGCCCTGAAGTCATGAGATTTTTATTATAGGGCAGTAACAGCCACGTCCTTTTTGCATAGCAACGGAATCTGGCAACCGTTCTTGGTGGACAAGCAGAGCAACTCCATGTTTAGCGTATGAGTAGCATGGTATTGCGAGTGCGCAATTGTTTTTTTAGCCTTTTTTTTAAGTGTAAAATGTATTCCGAGTCTTGTGAAAGCCTTCATAACGAAGCAAAAGAAAGATACATTGATAAAATCAAGATCATTAACAATTGGGATCCGTATTCATTAAGTAAAAATGGATTTAAACTGATGCGCTTCTAACTTGCCGTACAAATACAAAAAAAGAAAAAGAAGGACAGATAGCTCCACAGTTTATGAGTATTTTATGCATTAAGAACAATCAAACCTATCAAACTCAAACCTATCAAACAAGCATATTAGCAGACAGATTGATGTTATTCTACTTAATGGTTAAAAACGCGGAGAATTTAGTAATAATACTTTTTTAAAAAGATTGATACGTACAAAATGAAACATCAGTATGGCAGGGATTCAAGTGAAACAGCACTGCGATCGCTTCGAATTGCAATCGCTACTGGAAGTGAATTACATTATCATCAACTTAACTTGGCATGACGTCACTACGGGTGGAGCCAATAAGAGCTCACAAGCACTCAGCGATCTCCTCTTATTCGCCAAGTAGGCTGTGACGTTTTATCTAGCTCGTTTTTCATAGGCAAACGTCACGCTGACGTCACGATGTTTTTATCAAGAAACGTTCTAATGTAATTCATTTCCAGTAGCGATTGTAATTTGCGATGGCCTGTTTCACTTGAATCCCTGCCTTTGAAATACAAACAAAACAAGCTGAAACTGAAAAAAAAAACCTTCCAAAATAACAGTCAAATCTACAAGAAAAAGAATTTAGGCAGGGATTCAAGTGAAACAGCACTGCGATCATTCGAATTACAATCGCTACTGGAAGTGAATTACATTATCATCAACTTAAATTGGCATGACGTCACTACGGGGGAAGCCAATAAGAGCTCACAAGCACTCAGCGATCTCCTCTTATTCGCCAATTAGGCTGTGACGTTTTATCTAGCTCGTTTTTCATAGGCAAACGTCACGCTGACGTCACGATGTTTTTTATCAAGAAACGTTCTAATGTAGTTCATTTCCAGTCGCGATTGTAATTTGCGATTGCCTGTTTCACTTGAATCCCTGCCTTAGAGAGCAAATCATCAATAAGAAAAGCAGACGACCGACGTTTCGAGTGTGTTTAGTTGTCATCAGCACGTGCTGTTTGTTTGTCTACCAGGATGACGTCAGCTGCTATTGCCCTATAGCTGTAGTCGTGACCGAACAGCATTACCGATTTGCTTTATGAAAAGAAGAGACGTTTGAATTAAGAGTTCTCAATAGTCTCTATGCTTAGATGTCTAGTGTAAGGTAATGTATATTTTGTTTACTACTTTGAAAATCTGTGCTGAGATTGCATCATTTTTGTCAGATATATGATTATACGATTTGTATTTCTGCGCTTTTTACAGCTTTGTAATAAAGAAAACACAACCGCAGAACCCACTAAATCTGATGAAGAAAGGCAAATTTATCTGATTTTTTTGAAATCTAGCAACGTTGATGTGATTCTTTACTCTTATTAATTCTTCTGGAAATTTTGACTTAAGCAATTTAATAATCTTGCATAACTTTTCAATGTGAACAGTAAATTAAAATTTTACATTTGTCTGTTCGCTCCTACAGCTGCATATTAAAGCGTTGCATCTGCTTATGTAACAGGAAATAAATGTTGTTGGCCGAAATTTCCGTCTAAGATAGTAATTGCACTTCATTACATAATTGTTTTAATTTTTAATATTCTCGGCGATGAAGTGGGTTTTGCGAATGCTATCCGATTCCGACAAGGCTCGAAAATCAAACTATCTTCAACGATCAATATTATCATCTACCCGATGTGAACATACTAAAAGTCAAAATCTGGATTTCCAATTCAAGGAAAGTTTTATTCAAATAAAATCTTGTGGCCAGTTATATAAAAAGTGGAAACATGAAGGAAAGTTTAAAACTGTCCCAAGTAGTGACTTGACTTTTAATGTTCCTTACATCGACACTCATGGCAAATCAAATCATTCATCCTTGCCGTTGACTGTAGCGTTGCATGGTGCACCAGGATCCTGGAAAGACTACACACTTTTAACGTCTCACCTGTGTCAGCAAGGAATAAGAGTTGTAGCTCCCTCTTTTCCTGGTAAGTACTTTTATCCTCATGTAACTTGTAAAAATACTTTATCATGTAGCATTATCTTTCTCTCTTTCAACTAAGCACTTGTCTGTTTGAATATTTACTGTCATAAATTTCTAAGCAAGTGTATTTATAATAATTAAATTAGTTTTTTTTTTACTATAAATTCTTTTAATTGGTGATATACTTTTTGACCAGAGGTGTAATGGGACCATAACCTACCGCTAGCTTTTTTGTCTTTCCTACTAGGTAGAGCATGTCTACAAAATACAACATTTCATTTATTAGAAAATATTTTATTTTCCACCTTCAAGAAATACATACCAGGGCCGATTGATAAGTAAGGTGTCTCCAATAGTATAAAATAATTTGTCAACGAAGTAAAATAATAACAGATGTGTCAGACAGAAGGAAGTTTATTTTTCCTACATATTTTTATCTCATTTTTTAACATAGTCACCATTAACAGCTGTATATTTATTCATACGTTCTATCAATTTCTTCATTTCATTCATTAAGAAAGATTCAGATTTGTCTGTGCATCCATTAGCATTTGGATGCACGCGCCTAAACTTCAACAGCCATTGAAAACCTTGACCTTTTCACGTCTCCTTCAGTTTACAGTCCAATCAGAAGTTCGAGGATGCCAAATCTGGGCTGTAAGGAGATTGTGGAACCACTGAATTTTAGTTCATCGTAGAAAGACTTTTTTTTCAGTATTAATTAATGTGGGGCTCCTCAAAATTGGCGAACAGCATTTGTCTCTCGCCAAAGAATTTATCTCAAAACTATCAAAATTATAAGCACACTTTGTAAATTTTCTGCAAATATTATTTGGGTATGACCAATCGACTCCAAAACGAGGGTCTACTGTACGACACATCGAAATCATGGTGGCCTGATCAGTAAGCTCCGAGCTTGTCACGAGAGGGTCCTGGGTTTGATGCCAGCTGTTTGAAGAACCACCGTGTTCACTAATGGTTTCTGGGGCACATTAAATATTTTCATAGTCATGAAGTCCTCCAAGTTCCCATCCCAAATCAATACCTGAGGATACTGGACCAGGGGTTGCTCGGTTCCTGGTCTGGATTCAAAAACAGAGCATTCTTCAGGGCTCCGTCTACCCGGTTAAACCGTGGATAGTGGTAGGCATAGTGGACCCTCGTGTGTGTGTGTGTATTTGTGTACTACACACTTTACCTTATTAGTTCCATCTTGTATTTATTTCACAGATGATTTACAATCTGCTCCTGAAAGACGTTTCAATAGTTTTTAGACAGACAAATTCTATTCTCTCTCTTCTACTTGTGTAAAACACTTTTGTTCTGAACTATATTGCTTTTATTTCAAGTTTGTATTAATACAAATATTAATTAGTTATGAAATATTCATATGTACTATTGAAATAAATCAATTTATCAAATTAGAAGAGAAATAAAGTAACATAAAATAATCTTAGAAATTAAAAGTTATAAAAAGAAAAGAAAATTTTCCTTTCAAATATTATATGTTAAGAAGAATAGGTAAAAATCACTTGATTTAAACAATTTTCAAGTTTATATTCATAAGTCAACTAATTTACATCGTTATTTATTTTTTAATGAAAGAAATTAATTGGTTTTCTTACATGTGTTCAAAAAATGTCTGTTTGGTTTTATCTAGATTTTCGCACTTACAGACCTGGAATTTTCCGCCATTCAGATGAAGAGAAAGCAGAATATATTTTTGATTTTCTGAAGGCTATGGATATAAAACAGTAAGGAATATTAAAATATATTATTAGGGAGTGATTTTAAGTAGCATTTCTTCTATTTGCGAGATATAATTAGTTCCACAAAAGGGTAATGCAGCCAAGAGCAGAAGCAAACTCTACCAATCCATTGGCATCTCGAGAAGGACAGACCAATTGAGCTATAGGAAAGAGAACTTGCCATTCTCTAGCAAGGAAGCTCACAGTTTGAATTTCTAGCTAGTATATCAAAAGTTTGGCTAATAAAACATCTTGTTTAATGGGAGATGATTGCTTCTTTTGTCATCCTAAATTTTGCCGATTAAGAGTTCAAAAGAGGTATGGCAAAATGCTTTGCCATACAATTTAAAGCCATACAGTTTAAATGTGAAAAGAGCACTTTTGCCATACTCCCTTGGTCAAAAAATGGTCCGCCAAGTTCACTCTCCTCTTAGTATTAAAGCTCAGTGGGACAGACAAGACACTTGCCCTGGATTTGGCATAAGGATTGTGACTGCCACACCAAGCTGTTGTAGCACAATTGAACAAACGTGCAAGTGTGCACCTAACTAGAAGAAAGCTTACAAACAGGATCCTTCAGATAATTGGATAATGATATCTTTAGATGATGATTAATCCTTTGCTTTGATGTGCTTTTAAACAGTTTAAATTAGCACTAATTTTACCCATAAATGATTAATTGATCGTGGGAACATTAATGTTTTTGCATTTAGTTATCTGTTTTTCCCTTGTATGTGAACCTCTTTTATTTTATTGAACTTTTCAATTGATAACATGTTTTGGCAGCAAGAATTGAAAGATTAAGACATGTCATTTATTTTTAGTTTTCAAGTATAAAAATTGTGAATTTAAGAAATATTTTCACAATTTTTGAATTTATGCATTATATGTATATTTTTCCCCTTATATTTATATATTTCCCCCTTATATTTACAGAGTGAATACTTTAATTTGCCACAGCAGTGCAATATATCCCGGTCTACTCCTTTGTCTACAAGACAGGGGCATCAATGTAAAATCCATTGCATTATTGAATCCTGGATCTTTTACTCCAGAAAAAATGAGGTAGGTATGCTTTTGTGCTGATTTTTTTTACTGGTCATTTTTATTTCATTGTTATTAATTTTGTCCTTAAAAATTTACAGTAAATGCTTTCACTATTTGTACTTTGAAACTTATCATCCATTTTTTTTAATGCAACATTAAACTTCTCATTTTGTTATCTCTTTAAATTAACTCATGACTTTAAAAGAAAAGTAATTTGTGTCGGTTGTCTTATCCTCCATCAGCTCAACTCTTTTGCATTGAAAAAGGGGTTCCTTGTAGTCAGTGGCAGATTCACAGGCTTGGGGCTGCAACACAATGAATTTTGGGGGCCCCTTAGGGATGAACAGAACCACATAAAATATTTTCGTTGAGCCTTTTTAGATTACCCTTGGCGGCTCCTATGTCATGAGAACTCCTTGAAATTGTGACATCGTAAATATGCTACTACTTGTAGCCAGTAGTGTAGCCAGGGTTTATATATAAATATATGGAGAGAGAGTGAAAAAGTAAAACCAGTCCAAATATAAAGTATACTTGCTCATAATCCTCTAACAAATTAATTTAGTTCCAGTTTGTGAAATATTTTTACCCCACTACCCCAAATACAAAGTAAAAAGGAGCAAACCATGCTTTGTCTTTCAAGCTGCTTTGTAAACTTAAGTTTACATTAAATAATTAATAAATGTTAAAATCAATCTTCTGTTAATGTATTTTACCATTGCATCAATTTTTTGTGGAATAACAATATTTGTTTTTTTTTTTAATGAAAGAATGAAAAGAATGTTTTCAAATTATACTTTCCTTATATTGTACTAAGAGCAGAAAATATTTTGCACACATACATATATTTGCATGAACTCAAGTTCGAGTTTTTTTTATAATATTGGAGTAGGAAAATTTCATTGTAAAAAAATAACATTTTTAATTTTAATCTTTTCAGCTCATTTCCAAGAGGGTCCAAACCCCATTAACCCTCCGCTTGACCGTAACCCCAAAACATGTGTGTACAATTCTCTGCAAATTGGCGTGACTTAATATTTTCTTTTACTTTCCTGCAAAAAGATCTAGCTTTATTTCTCATGACTTTGGTTTATTTCAAACCAGGTAGTGAAAAAGAAGTAGTATAATTAATCTATCTAAAGAACTATGCTAAGATGGGTGCAGTAGCTCTTATTTTAGCAAAATAACAATGCAGTATCTTCCCATTTTGGCGGAAGAATTCAAAGGATTTGCGACGTTGCAGTAGTGTAACAAATGAAATCAGACAACTTGTATTATAATAAAAGATATTGCATTTTTTTCAGTGAAATACAGAGAAGATAAATTACAATAATTTTTAAATCCAAAATTAATATTGTTACGTTTTATTAAATGAATGATATTTTTTCTGTCAAAAACTGAGGAATAACGGAAAATATTTCTGCCTTGGCCCTGGCTTAGGGGCGGTAACTTACTGCTTATTGCTGCTGCTTTTTCTTATAAAACACTCCACTTTCTATTGCAAAAATATCCTTCTAATATTCGAAACATTTTTTTTATTTTTAGGGCTACCAAATATTTGAAGGACTTGGAATATTTAGTAAAGGGCAGTGAAAATTACATTGTATTCAAACTAATGGAAACACTTGGTCCTTTCTTCTTGAAATTTGTTAAGTTGCCAGTTAGAGTGGAGCACTGCTTGGATCCTTTGTTATCACTTACAGTAATGACAAATGGAAATATTACTGGTGTAAGTATTTCTCATTTAATAACTGCAGGTGCTCTATATTTGAAATATGACTCTTTTATAAAAGTTGAAAATGTGTAAATCTTGTACTTTCTTGTTTTGCCTTTCGTAGATAATTTATTTCATTGAGTAATTTAAAACTATTTTTTGAGCATTAATATATCTAACAATGTATTCATGTTATAGAGTGACTAATTTTAATCTGTGAATTGCTTTATAGTTTTTTAATATTATTTTCTTTCAAAAAAAGAAAACTATGTCTTGTCTTTTAATTATGAAATACTGCCGTTCCCCGCTTAATCGGGTAACGGATAAACGAATACCCCGCTTATACGAATAAAGCTCCCCGGAACCGCTACCATAGACGCAATGTTAAAGATCCTCGCTTTATCAAATACCCCGCTTAATCGAGTAATATTTCTTGGAACCGACAGTATTTGTTTAAGCGGGGCCGACTATATAATTCGCATTATTGTGAAAAAAAAAATCAAGAAATAGCTTTTAAAATGCAAATTAAAATACTCATGGTGTACTTAAATGCAACATGAAAATGTTCTGAGCCATAATAAATATAGATTTTATACTGTAAATACAAAACTCTAAACTGTAATAATTAAATATGTACTCATATTAAATGTCTTGTATTTTCTCCTTTTAAAAAACAATTTAAGAAAAATAGGCAACTGCAACTAGGCATGTTTCTAGACAATCTAGGCTCTTTTATTCTACAGTTGTAAATTTAATATTTTTACTCCACTTTAATACTGGAAAGAAAGTGCCAGAATTTTACTTTCCTACTCAGATTTTGGACCTCATATCATAGTTTTGCAAAACAAATCGGGCCCCCCTTTCTGAAGCAGATTTTTCATTCAAACTTTGGCAGACACCCCAGTTGTGCTGCATGGTAGCTCAGTTTGTAAAAATGCAGTCAATGAAAGTTCACTAATCCTGCTTGTTTCTTAATAACAATGCACACTAGATCTTCTGGCTGTAAGAAAATCTTTCTGAATTTATCATTCGTCTTGTACATAAAAAATGATTTTGATGCATCAGACCTTGTCTTTTATTAAGTTCTGTGTTTTTTCTGATTATAAATCTTTTTTTTTTAGTCCAAAGAAAAACTGCAGCAGTTATCAAAGCAGAATTTTCCAATACTTTTCGCCTTCAGTGAGAATGACACATTGATTAATAAAGAAGCTTCATATGATATAGCTCATGTTCTTGGAGCTGAAAAGTCAGATATTTATTATTTCAACTCAGAAGCTCAGTTAGAGCATGAAGGTAAAACTTCTATGATTCTAATTTACTCATATTTAAATTGTTGGAAATATAAATTGGGACATATGTATTTGAAAGACTTGAACTTGTAAGATAAATACAACTTGAGGAGGGAGCCAAGTAGTCTGCCTCTTGTTTGGGAATCACTTAATGTAGGCATACCTTAGCCCATTATATATACACATTACATTTTAATATGAATAGCACTTTTACAGGTAATTAAATGTAACTTGTAGCAAAGGACCACTTCTTGTACCACAAGATCTTCAGGCTACTGCACATTTTATTTATATTATGAAAAAAATATTTAGTTTAAATTACAAAAAGATTATAATTCACAACCTTTCCTTGGTTATGCTCTGTTAAGACTTATCTATTTGTTATTTTTATTTTGGTACTGGTAAGGTGATGAATAACCACTGGTATTTATGTAAGTGTGCATTTATGTATGAGTGCAGTTGTTACCGTTACTATTTTCAACATTTTCTATACGTTGAATCAAACGAAAACATTGTTTGATTCATTTTGAAAAAACTAAAGAAAATTACTATAAAAGCATAAAATCACCACTAAATTTTTAAAAAGGTTCTTTGTTAGTGAAACTAACTGATCCTAAATTGAGCGTTAATTCTATAGAATTTTTTGTCCTTCGTGTAAAAGAATCTTATTAGAGCTTTTTTTTTTTTTGATTTAATTTTACTGACTGTGTTTTTAAATTACATTAAAATATTCTTTGATTTTGCTTTCAGGGAAAGAGCTCCCATTTCTGAAAGTACTTTGCTTTGAAAATGGTTCTCATTATGTCTTTTGGAAGCACTCGGAAGTCATCAATAAAGAATTGTCCAATTTCATTCTTAAAAATGTGTAGTTCAAAGGAATTTGTTTGTGTCTGTCACCGATCATAGTTTCAACTACCACCTCTTTGGAGATTTAGCAAAAGGGTTTGCTGAAATATCTCAAGTCTGCTTTTGTTATTTGTTGTTGGATATTGCCGAAAGTACTTTTTGAAAATGCTCACAAATGTCCTTGTAATAAGCAAATTTTGTTTCCTAAAATGAAATGTGAATTCTTAACATATTTATTTTCTTATCTGGGTGAAATAAGGAAATGAATTATATTTTATAAATATTTGTTAGAAATTTTAATTGCAAGGATTTCCCTGTGCATTTTTTGACTATTGTAAGCAAATTTTTTCGCCATTGCGACATTATTTGGTAGAGAAGAAATGTAGTGTAATGTTTACCTTTTTCAGTATTATTTGTGTCATTCATTGTAAAAGTGGTGCATTTGCTTGCAAATAATATAAGTGCATACTTGATTATGTAAAACACTTTTGCACATTTTTTATTAGAAAAAACAATACAAGTGTTCAGTTATGATTAACCCTTAGATGTTTATCTTTCAAAAAGTGCTTTGCTTTGCTTTTATACTGTAGGACATAACTGAATGAGTTACTATTTTGCAAAGAAATATGCATTTTAAAAATATGAAGGTAGACCACTGTTACAGTGACCGACAGATTTTTGCTTTATTAACCCTTTGCACTCTGGAGATGACTCTAACTGTCATTTAGGGAGTTCAGGGGCTCAATTCTCCCCCCCCCCCGGAAAACATGAAGTGAGATGCCTGTGTTCACCACTGTTTGCTGCTGTCGTTTGATGCGCTGTGTAAACTATTTATGTTTCTTTTAGTGGTGATTGATGTCTTGTGTTTATGCTTGTGATATCATTCTTTGAAGTTTGGGACTAAGTACAGTGTATATAATCTTACAAAGACGATGTAATCTCCTTTTCAAATTACAGAAGATTTTTTTAATTTGAGATGAGTGCAGTGCCATGAACTACAAAAACTGATGTTTAAGAAATTGTCTTCCTGAAGATTTAAAGATAGTTAAATATTCAAATATAAAAGTTTTATGTGTTACTTTATGCATGTAATAATTTTAAGGTAGAGGTAAAAAATTTACCAAAAGCGCTTCAAAACATTTTAAGTTGCAGGTTAGTCCATGGGGGAAACTGTCCTGAGTGCAAAGGGTTAAGCACGAAAAAAAAACTATCTTCACTTCTTGTAAATTCCAGTCAAATTGGGGCTCATTCAAAAATTTTGAACTACTTTTATTTATTTATGAAATTATTAAGAAATATTTATTTGTTTCATTGTTAAAAAAGTGAAGTTTATAAATTTATTCATTCAGAAAGAATGAAAACTAAGAAAATTTACTTTTACTTTATTAAAAATCATTTATCGAATGATCGAACTTATTGCCAGCATTCTGCATCATGATTTTTATTTATTCGACTGTAGAGTAGAAAAAGTTGTTTTTAATTTTTACAAAATGTGTATTGCTTATTTTTGTTTTTATTTATTTATTTATTTATTTATTTTTTTAAAGTATCAAGTTGAAGAAAAATTATATTCACTTCTTGGAGAAGTTATTATCAAACTTAAATTTATGGGAGTGAATTAAATTCAATTCCATTTATTTATTTGCTTATGTATAGGTTTATTTATTTTAATGTTTTTATGCAGTTAATAATTTTTTCATCAAAATATGCTAAAGATTGGGTGGTATATGAAAGTCAACTCTGTATAAATGATACTATGTAAGTCACATATTAGTTAACTATTTAGAAAACTATTTGATGTAATATTCTTTTATTTTTTGTTTTAAAATTTTGATAGAATTTAACCAGAAGGCCAGCAAACTTTGCATGGAGACTGTATTATCCAACAATTCATGCAAAATAATTTTATTACCTGTTGCACACATTTGTTTTGTAATTTACTTTTGAATTTTTAGCTTTGTTAATTGTTAAAACTTTTATTCAATAGCTAAAAGTACTCCAAATTAAACTTTATTCCAAAAATACATTATTTAAAGAAAACTGTCCACACCTTATTAATAGATGTCAAAATATTAGTTTATGCTCAAATTTCTGTGATATGAAATGTCTTATTTTTCTGGAGAAATATATTTAGGACTTTTTAAATAAAGTTATCCTCCAGCTGTGAGCAATATTTTTCTTGTGTAAAAGTTATCTTTTTTCTCCTCAGATGCTAAGGGTGATTCAACATGTACAATGTGTTAGGACATGTTAATAAAATATTCGTCCAGAATTAAAGCAGCCTATTTAATCATATATCAGCATAGAATTGAGTGCATTAGCTCTCTCTCTCTCTCATTTATAGATCAGACTCAAAATTGTTTCCAGTAATGAAATTGAAGAGACATGATTTTGAACCAGCTCTGCTTTTAAGTACAAAGGGGAAAGAGAGAGGGAATAGTAGGCAGCGAGATAAAAAGCATGCAGTTTAGGGGGAAAAGCAAAACTTTAATCCATTTGGAACAGCAACAATTTTCATCGTACGAAAAGATGGCAGCTTCAAAACTGAAATAGCTTTAAACAGTATCGTCCATAGACTTTGATGCGCCACCTACCCCAAAAATTAAACTATAAAAAATATTTTCCCCTTGTAACTCACAGTGCTATTTTCCTGGATTGTGCGCCCTCAAACCTCTTCCCCCCCCCCCCCGCGCCTCGGGGGTACTATGTACGCCACTGGCTTTAAAATAATAATACCATTGCAAATTGGAACAGTATATTAATCCCTTCAAGAACGAGTTTTTTTCAAAAAAATGATCAAGTTTTTTTTGACAAAAAATTGATATTTAGGTATAGTATAAGTTATTTCTTGCAATTTTAATAGTGGCAGTTGACCGGGGAGCAAAAGGGGGAGGGGAGTGTAAAAGATATTAAAAATGCATACATATTTTTTTTTCCAACAAAGTGTAAATGATTTAAATGCATATTCATAAAAATTAAAAATGAATAAAAAATTCAAATTCTATACAAATTGCAATGCTTGCAAACATACAAATTACTAAAAGTTTGGTATGATACATCATGTAGCATGGTGCTGCACAAAGTCCAACATTACAGTTCTTACAATAGTATCTTGTTTCTTTCCTTCTCTTTTTACCTCTCTCATCTCTTTTATTGCTATATTTACTAGGCTATATATTTTGACTTGTACGGATCTCAAACGGGCATTAGATATAAAATAACGCCAAATTTGAGAGCTCCCGTATGAGACATGGCACATGAGCATGTGCAAATTTTCTGGTAACGTTCGCCTGTTTCAGACAAGGGTATTATAACTTTTAAACAATTACATGTTCAACGTAATCTTCATATATAAAATATTTTACTGAGATAAAGTTTATAAATATGCGCTATTAATGAGAAATCAACTGTTTTAATATTTTAAACGAAAAATATCCACTTCATTAATAATGATTGGATTGAGACAGGAGGTTGCCAAACATTTTTGTATCATTTATCCCTTCATTTTTTTTATTGTTCATGGATCTCCTACCTAAGGACAGTCTAAAATTATTTAGACTGTACTATTTATATTTAAGAATTCTACAACGAAGTGAATCAAATAGTAAAGCTTTACCCTAGATTTTCTAAAATCATCAGATGAAACCAATATATGGAAATGTCACTGGCAAAATTAGAAATTTACCCGACAGTTAGAACATTTCAGTGAGAGTTTTGGAATGCTCTCTGAATCAATAAATTCAACACATTTTTTACAACGGACTCAGTTTGATAAGGTTTACTCCTGACAAAAAATTAAAGGGAAAAAGATCATTTTTATTCACTTTTACTAACTAAAACTGCATATCTGGTAAGTTTATTTCGTATCCCAAATACATAGAAAAAAAAAGGTTTAAATGTCAAAGGTGAATTTGATACTTTAATAGTACATTTTTAATGTTTAGTTTCTTTAAACTATGGTTGCAACAAATAGTGATTTGGCCGAATACCGAATATTTGGCCACAATCCAGGACGAATATTCGGCTGTTCTGCAGCCGAATAGTTAACTTATTTTTCCATAAAAACAAAGCATAGGTTACATTTAAAGCGTAATTTTGTATGATTAAGAGTACAATTATTAAATATTTTTAAAAAGAAAAAAAATGGAGTGTTTTTTTTTTTTTTTTTTTTTAAGATACTAACGAAATTGCAAGCCAACTACTAAGTAAAGCAGGAACCTCAGATCAAATTGAAATAAGATAAATTTACTGTTATCTTTTCTAGAGTCCTTATTTGAAAGAACAAATGGTCTTATTTGAAGGTGAGAATTTAATTTCCTAACCTATCCCAATTGGCCAGAAAGTACCTTTCAGAACCAGGTTTTCACTACATGTACCAAATGTAGTGAACACTTATTTTCAGAATTTGATGACATTATATAAAAAGGGATCTATCGTAGGTTGGATCCTACTATGGGTTTGGTCGCTTTTGATCGACTTTTTCCACCAGCTAATTTTGATCCAAATTTAAAAACCATGTAACCTAAACCCATTGTAGGATTTTAAATCAGTTGTACTGTTTCATTAAAACCAGGAAAGAAAATTTATTTTATCATGGTAATTTAGCATAAATAATATTTATTAAAGGTGCTCTTTTTTGTTGTTTTTTCCTTTATCCTTCATAAAACTACGAAAATAAAGCATCGCGTTTCATTTTCTTTTAAATCTACAAAAAATAAATCACTTTTTGCCTGTTTTTTGAAAAATGACCGCTTAAAAGATCGGATTTTTAATTACTGCTGTCTAGCGCGAATGCTTCACGCGGATCAGCCAGTAACTTCGTATATTATGCAGTAACCCCTCGTTACATCGCGCTTGTTCGGAGACAACAGAAAAAGCGCGATATAACCGAGAAAGTAAAAAAGTAATGATTCAAGTTAACGTACAAAGTAATGGTATGCGTTCCTTAAAAATATTAGTTTAAAATCATAGTAGGACAATCTTTTTAGTAAAAATAAGAGAAAATTTATTGATTAACCGTCCTTTTAAAATAAATAGTAATAATAATAATTTTTAATATTTCTATTGCTTTACAGAGGAATACTAAACGAAAGTTGCAGCTTAAACTAACGAAATCAGATGTAGAGAAAACTTACCAGGTCTGGTCATTGTTAGAAAAAGAAGAAAATACTTTCTTCAGAAAAAAAAACTTTTTTCTATGATATCAAATATAAAGACGCATTTTTAGAAAAAATATGTATAATAATTCGGGAGACATTAAAAGCGCGATCTATCCGAATGAGCGATACAACGAGGCGCGTTGTAACGAGGTGTTACTGTATTGACTTTTCATCGACTTTCGCGCAGTTTAAAGATAACTTTTCGTGTTTCAAATCTAAGCAGTCTATTATTTGTTCATTTTTATTATCCCTTGTTTGGAAAAGCGTTTTCCTTATCATCCATACGAACTGACGTTTAACACGATGAGGGTGTCAAAAGAAACATTATCACCCACAGCCTTTGAAAAAATGTCGTGACATACAGCGCCGAAATATGGCAGTTCGTAACGCAAAATTATTTACATCGAATACAACTAATGGCTGTAAATAGAGAGAAAGTAAAAATCCGAAAGACTGAAGCTGATTTCAACAATGATCGATTTAATGCATTTTAGATTTGTCTGAATTTTCCTGATCAATGAATGTGTTTGTTAGGAGAATAAAAGGAAAATGTCCTAGCTAGAATTATCCATACTATGAATCACATTTATCCCATTGTTTGTAGAACTGTCATTTGTAAATTAAGGCTTGCTCTGTTCCTTTTGCCGTATGGCCTCATTTCTACTGGGAATGTGTAGTGTATAATTGATGTTCCTTTGAGAAACTTGGAACGTAGCTTTGGAAATGAAATGTAAACGCCATTTCTAGCAACATATGCTTGTTGTTCCACTAATATTTATATTATATTTGTTATGTGGTACCTCCCCCCCCTCCCCCGCCGCCCGTCTCAAATGATGCGAATCAATAACGAAATCCCGATAAGATTTCACTTAAGGACGTTGTAGAGGTTTAAATGTCATTTTCAGCGTAGGTCTCAGCTCAACTAATAACTGAGCATACACCTTTGGAAACTTCGATGATCATTAAATTAATAAAGGAGGAAGCAAGTAACTTTAAAAGCTATAAGCAAATATTTTTTACATTCAAGGAAATATTTTTTAACATGAAAAAATACAGTACCTTCAATATTTTAAACCAAGAACTAATTTGCAAAAATTAATTTGATAAATGGAAATATTAACTTTCGTGAAATCTTTACTATAACCTAAAAACATGCTTACCATCTGTATTGCTTCGTGTCGATCAATACTCAATATCGGTATCTGGTACAGATACCAATATTGAGTTCGGGCAGTCTCTGCATACATCCTGACAGGGGCAACCTGTGTTCTTAATATGGCGAATGAATATTCAGTTTTACCGAATGATAAAATACGAATATGCACATATACATACACACATAACGTTTCATGGTCTTGAGCAGGAATATTGAGCATCATTAAAAAATAAAAAGAAGGAAAATGAAGATATCTCCTAATTGTACTGAATCATTGGTAAAATTTGATGAATAAGGGTATTTTTTAAAGGTTGCTGTGATCTCCTGTAACTTCCCAACCCTGGCTCCCCTTGGTCTGCATTCAAAACGTAAAAATATGTCATATGCATCCTGTAAGCGTGTAAGCGATCGTTTTTATGTTTCTAATTATTATCCTATTCTCTGGCTCTCTTTCAACTTGCATTTTCCAACTAAAGTGAGCTGACATATGGGTCAGTCAAAGACTGAAAGAATTGAATAACATCATTTGGATCAGGCTTTAACCTCCATAAGAGCTCGCGGGAGCTGAGCTAATATACTTCTTTTCAGTTTCATATATATATATTTTTTTTACGTGAGACAGAACTGAGGCCTATTTATATATTAAAATGAGTCCTGGAATTCAAATAAGCTATAAAAAGCGCTGCAGCTCCTGGAGAATGGTAGCTGAGAGAGAGTTGTAGAACCCCAAAACCCAACACTTAAGTAAGCTATGGCCTGTTTAAGAAGATATCTGTATCATCTACACCAGTGGTTCTCAACCTTTTTTGAGCTACCGCCACTTTTAAGACTGAAAATGTTTTCAACGACCCCTTTGTAGAAGTGCGTGAAACGGAAGAGGCAGTTTTCTTGATCAGTTTAACTCTGTGATTTTGCCCAAAGAAATAGTTGAAACATGACTATGGAGTAAAAAAACTTTTCTAGCTGAAGAGATATTAAAAAAAAAAAAAAAAAAAAAGCAGTCAATCCAGCAGTTTCCCTCCAAAAAACAGAACTTTGACACAGCGTCAAAGAATCAACCAAGTGCCTAGAATAGTTCTATTAAATGAGTAACCCATTTGAAGGAAAAAAAGAAAAAAAAAGGTTTGAAATAAAAATACATTGTTTTCAACGTTTTTTTTTAAAAAACCAATATACTTTGAAAAATGCACTGCATTCAAATAGTTCCCCAAACCGTGTTGTTCTTATTTACTTGCAACTATGCAATACGCAACCCTTATTCATTACAATAACAAAGCCTGACTTACGATTTTTTCCAGGCGGGACAAAGACTTGAAACTATCACCCGTACATGTCATCCTTAAAGATTATAAATCAAGTTTTTTAATTGGAGGGAAAAAATGAAAAGAGTAAAATTTACAAATTTCGAGATAAGTTCGACTCAGAGATATTCTTTTTGAGTATTTTATGACTTTGAAGGTTAGATAAAATGCCAAGAATTCCAAGTCTTAGAAACTCAATTATAGTATGCCATTGGAGACATCACAGCAAAGACGACGTTTGTTTTGAAAATGGAGTCTTAAAAACGCAGTACCTTAAAGCTTAGGTTTTGTGGTGTTAAGAGCTAGATTCAGACTCTACCACGGTGAAGCATTTAAACTTGACGTAATTTTAGGCAAGTTTTGTGGTAACATTAACAAGGCAGAAAAACTTCATGAAGTTTTTTGAAAGTTTTTTTAAGCTAATTTTAGTCGTGTTAGGGGCCGTCAAAGCTCCTTCCAGTGTTCTCTGAAATTGAAGTCTTAAAAACCAGAATTTAAACTATTTCTGTTGAGGTTGAGGGAATGGTAAAGGTTCGAGAGTTTTCTCCAGAAATTTTTTCACATTGTACTCTGAAAAACTGTGAACTTCCTTTGATGTTGTTACGGCCATGCTCTTACAACACAAAAAGTCGGTCAAGTCTAGTGGCTCTTCTACAAATTTTTAGGAACCGAATTCCTATGAACGCAATTCTAGGCTCTTTTTGATCATGATTTGGGACAGAGTAGGCGGGAAGTTCGATATTCACTCCCGTAATCATTTTTGAAAATATCATTAAACGCTTTTAAAATGGTTTCCATAGCTCTCCCGACAGAAATGTCTAAAAACAAAAATTTTAAGCTATGTGTAGTTATGTTAGAGAAAGAGGTGGGTGGTTCTGGATCTCTACCCCTGAAATTTTTTAAAAGGGAAGTTTTCAAAACGCAATTTTAAGCTATTTTTTGGCTTAAAAGTGAAGGGGGAGGAATTTAAGACACTTTCTTGAGCAAATTTTAACTGGATATTAATAAAACACAATTTTAGGGCTATTTTAGATAGTTATGCTATGAAAGTGGAGACCTACCTCCAAAATCTCTTTTGAAATTTAAGTACTATGGGTAAATTTTTTGCTATATTTGATGACGTTAGGAGAAGGATCAGGGTTCAGGAGATAACACCAGAACATTTTTTTAAAGCTATCCTTACCGATTTATGTGAAAAGGGTTTTCTATCGCCCCGCCCAAAACATGTTATCTCAAACAAACTTTAAAATATACCCACCGCCCCCTTACCGCCCAAAATATGTCCACCGCCCCCCTGCTGCCCAACAGAGTCTTACCACCCCTCAACATCTTCCCACCGCCCACCGGAGGGCGATATCGCCCCCGTTAAGAACCACTGATCTACACCAAAGTGAAATGTTTTACCTCTGTATCTATTTCTTAAATTAACACAAGGTAGAGCATTCCAGTTGTAGCACTGGGAATAGGGCTTCCGCATTTTTGTTAGAAATGAGGGAACTGGATTAACGATAAACTGAATGAATCCGAACAGAATAAGAAATACAGCATTTTAAAATAAAAAAAAATACTACCGCTTCTGGAGAGAAAAAAAATCCTGTGATCGCCCAGGGTCACTGTCACAAATTATTTATTTTCTTGAAACTACATGCATCTTATAACAAACCTTACTCAATCATTCAAAGGCCGACTGTTTGTTTCCTTCCCACAAGCCACGCAATGCTGATTCGCTTCAGTTGTGGTTCTAAGTTCCTTTATTGTTTTTCTTGCACGTGAGAAGTCTAGAATTTATTTTAATGAAAGAAACGGCCGTTTCAATCTCATTATCCTTGTTTCTTAATACGCTGCTGAATTGCAGAGGACATCTCGCCGTTGTTTAGAGATTCTAATGTTTGCTTACTTAATCTTCATACCATATTCATTTCCCATTATCCTTTCCTTTCCAGAGATTTAAAACTACTCTGCCCAAGTGACATGTTTTCACTTTCACAAGATGGATCTGTTGGTGGTGGGCTTTTTCCGGAGGGTTTTATTGTGGGCGTGTTCTTTATGCGCAGTTTTTGTGTTATGTTGTTGGTACAAACACAGGAGCCTAGACAGGAGGTGTAGTGGGATGCCTAGGTTCCTATATGGTTCGCTATTTGAGTACTTGAAACATTTCAGGAGTATAACCTGTATTAACGGAATTTCAACTCTTAGTAGTAAGTATACATTTCTGATTACATAGATGCTTTTTTTTTTTCTTAATTTACATCAGCAATGAATTTATTGCTGAAGCCAAAAAATGAAAATTTTTGCTTCAATATAGCTGTAATACCAAACTGCTAAGGATATAATGTTATTGCTACTATGATAAATTGTGGAATTATGCTAGATTTTCACTTCAAGGGGCATTTTTTAAAAGGCACCCCAGAACATTTCTACGGTTTATCGCGCGTTGACTGGAAAAAAAAGGGACACAAAAAATTATATCACCTGCTACCTACAAAGTTAACTTGTGAAATAATTCATCTGAAGCACAGCCTCCGTGGTGTAATCAGCTAGCGTTTTCTGCTGTTAACTGAAAAGATAGCTGTTCAACCCCAGCCCACTTAGGAAAGTTCTACATTTAAAAAAAAAAAATTCTTTTAAAAGAGGCAGCCGCGGGATTAGCCGATAAAAGCTATGGTTTTGTTGAATTACATAAGTTTCTAATTTTGAACGTATATTGGAACAAATAATCGAATTAAGTTTCAGTTGATACAGTTAAATTTATCAAAACGATATTATTAACTGCAATATTAAAAGCTTATGTTATTCAATAAACGCATAGTTTCTTTCGGCGAGTCCTGAACCGTCTTTTTTTTTTTTTTTTTTTTGCTACATTTTTTTTTAACTTGCAGCCAATTCCCCCCCCCCCCCTTGTACCCTTACATGCCCTTTTACTTCTTTATACTCCGTGAAGAATTTTTGACGGATTCACGGACGGAATTTTGTGTTCACGAAAAAATGCCACAGAAGCTTCACTTTTAATGTCCATTTAATCAGCATGAATCAATTGAACTAGTTTTTTCATGATTCATACACGAATTTATCTACGTACAAACTTATGGGCAACCAAGGAATCCTTTTTGGTCTTCCTTGATGAGCTATGTCGTAACATCTGTTTGTTATTTTATACACTGGCCTTTATCGGTGAAACAAAAATCCGTCTATTCCGTAAAAAGATGATTAATATAAATATATATACATATATTTTTTGTATTACAACACTGATTCTATGTTAATATAATGGAACCTTAGAAATTCAGGCTAATTGGGTCAGAGCCCTGTAAACTCCGGAAAGTTTGAATTTACCGGGTGGGCCCATCTAAACTCTTGTTATTAGCTTAATAATGATTTGAAAGTCTTTGTTTTAAGTTAGTTATAATACAATTTCACCCTTCATAAAACATAATTGCTTAACATGCCATCTACGTTATAGGTACAACATCGCGTCATCAAGCTCAGTTCGTAACGCTAATGAAATATTACAGAATTCAGATCAAAGTTATAAGGTACAGAACTGTAGTAAAGCGTTTGCCAGAAGTAGCTGTCATTAAAAAAATAACTTTGCTTTTGACTCGTAGCAATTTGGTTTTTCCTTCTTTTTTAAATTTAATTTCAGGCCTTCTCTTCACAAGCTCTTCCGATTATCTAGAATTTCGATTCTCCGAGGTTAGGATTTCTGAGGTTTCACTGCATTCGTTTCTTTGTTTCAGTATATTTTCTCAAATGATAAGTATGTATTCCTTTACAGTTATATTTCAGATGACTTGCGGCTACTGCGAGGTTTTCCGAAAGAAGCAGCTGTTTGTTATTAGTTTACCATTTCAACCTTACATTGTTTTATTCACTGCAAAATTGATTAAGGTAAATGAAATATGAAACTGCTTGTAAAAAATTTTTTACATATTAGTACCACTATTTTTTTAGTTTATTTTTTTTCATAAAGAACATGAATTGAAGTTATTTACTTAGGAAAAAAACGTAAGAAGTTAAAATATTTAAATCACTTTACTTCATGAGAAGGAGTATATTTAATAATGACACGATAAAAACTGTACTTTTGGCCTTGAAGGGGTCAACCTCAAAATCGATTGACTTCCAAGATAAGCAAGAGTTGCTTTAATCAAGCCCTGACAAAACAAGTTTTTTCTTGTAAAGCATCATTTTTTGTTTACAATGTTAAATACATTTCAAAAGAAAATTCCCCCCAGACGTCCTAATAATTAGCACACTGAAGAAGTCTTGATTTTCTTTCACGTTTTCCACCCATTTCATACGAACTCGATGTTTTTTGCTCTTCTACCGAGCGTCATCAATGCTCAATCGCACTATACATAGCTAGATTTCATTTTTGGTTGTGTACCCCCTTCCCTCCCCCCTTCCCCTCTATTTCTATTCAGTTTTTCTAAGATCAAAGTCTTATCTAGTTCACTTGCCTGTTGTCAACAAATTGTAAGATCATAACATCTCAGTTTGAGTCAGTCATTTATTGGCAATGTTTGAATGTTTATTGTCGTGTTCTGCAAAATTTTGAAGTGAGACTTCAAGGCTTCATGACTTTACCTGCAACTGGGTAATATAATTATTGTACAATTGCTAGCTTGAAGTGGAAAGAGATTAACTAATTAGGAGTTTTAAAATCACTTTTTCAAATATAGCAACAGAGTTTTTATTTATTTTTGGGATATGACAAATTGTTATTAATTTTTATTTTCGACCGCAGTTGCCATGTGATTGGACTCGGAGTCTGCAACGATGGGGCTGACGGTGCTCCACTTCAGCGGAGGTCCATCGGCCCCTCCTCCTCCCAGTGGTTCAGGTTCTCGGCCTCCTCCCCTCCTGGTGGTGGCTCCATGTCCTGTTCACACACACACGCCACACACATACACCTTTACACACATATACACATTACTATTGCAAGTCGTGAATGCGAAAAGCAATTTAATTTCAAGATGACAAAATTCAAATAATTATTTTCTTATTCATTCATATATTGTTTCTTTTTATAGAGTGTGATTGACCACCCAGGGTGTCTTGACAAAGCAGAAAAATATTCCTTGCTCTCTTGCATATTCCAAGAAGGCTTAGTTACCAGGTATGTCGCAATATTCTTAATTAAAAAGTTTCGCCAGTTTACGTTTCACGTTTGAGAATGTTAAAATGAGGTACCCAGTATTGTATTGTACGGCGTGAATAAACAAAAGTAAATTATCTATGCAGTAAGAAATGCGTTCAATTGTAAAAAAGATGCAGTTAAGATTTTGCAATATTTACCGTAAAGTCGGGTTACTTGGACCCTAAGGGGTTACTTGAGCCCATTACAGTAAAATGATAAAATCTAGGTTTGGTACTTATTAGTTGAAGACTTGCACGTAGTTCCTCGTTTCTCCTCTAGGTAGAAGCACTCTGCAGTCTCTAATGCTAGTACCAAACCCATATTTTATCATTTTACTGTGTGCTCAAGTAACCTCCTTGTGGGTCCAAGTAACACGACTTTACGGTATTAAAAAAAAAAAAACCAAAAGAGTGAAAAATCTATTTGTTTTGAAGGATACCAAATGAAAATTAAAGATATGTCCTGAATGAATCTTTTTCGATGTCTTCAGTTTAAGAAATTCTTAAGGTAGATGTGATTTAAAAACTAATGATTTATTGTTTCCGTATCTAAGAGTTAGAAACTAATTAA
>JAXGGA010007355.1:0-63262 GCA_038373865.1 Uloborus plumipes | reverse complement strand
AAATAAAAAGTAACTCTTGTTTGCAGAACACAGAGCAAGACTTATTAAAAACTCATTGGAATGCACTCCGATTTTTGATGCTTTGGTGTATTGACCCTCTATTGTAGCAAAGGAAAATAAATACTTCATGGCTTTCGAAAAACGTCATGCTGGACAAAAACAAAAGTCGAACGAAACCATGCTACGAATACAAATTTTTATACAAATACAAATGTGACGACCAGCAACACTCTGGACTCAACCGGGCTGGTCCTAGTCAAATTATAGACTCCAATGAAGATCAATGGCTATCTTAAAGCTATCTACTCTATTAAATGAAAAATGATCAAATAGGCTTTGTGCTGAACTATATTTGAAGTTAAAAATCAACGTAAATAAAGCACAAATAGGGTAGAAAGTACAGCAAATAGCTATTTCAAGGCTACAATGGAGCCCCTTCATCAGTGCAAGAAGCTCAGCAAACAACATGAAAGCTGTAAGAGAACTGAGCGCGAAGCACGTGTGCCCCGGTATTTATAACAAATGGGCGAGTGCGCTTGAACTCACAACAAAGCGGGAAAACACCGACCAATCAGCGATCAGCGAAACGCCAGGAGAGCGAAGAAAAGGGGGGAAGGCGGCAAAGGAAAGTAGGGGAAAAAAGCGCGGGAGAAAACACTAGAAGACGAAATTATAAAAATTGCTTCCAGATGTCAGGGAAAAATGGAACACTGGAAAAATCATTCACCAGAGAATGGGAATTTTTCCAAATATGGTAAGCTTCCCAAAAATCGAGGTCATAAACTGACGAACATTTACAAATAATTCTAGCCGAAGAAAAATCAAAGCAGTGACCAGAAGTCCAACAATGCTGAGCAATGGAAGAGCGTGCTAGTTCTTTATGTTTAACATAATTTTGATGCTCTTTCAGACGGTGCTTAAGAGGCCGCTTAGTCTGGCCTACATAGCTAAGTCCGCATTTGCAAGAGATGCTATAAATGCCCCAGTTGCTTTGGCAATCAATGGGATGCTTTAAGTTTGTAAACTTGATTTTGTTCACAGGAGAGAAAGAAATATCGAAACCAAACTTTTTCAAAATCTTTGCAACTTGATGACTTGTTTTTGGATAAAAAGGCAAAACAATGGTGTAACCAACCTTAGACTCGGAAACCTTGCTGGAATGAGAGGGCTTTATTAGCCTATTATATATAGAATCAATAATCTTGGGCGAGTAACCCCGATCAAAAGCCACAGCTTTTAAATAAGAAAGCTCAGTATTTAAAGAACTGGATGAAGAACAGATATTCAAAGCACGAAACACAAAAGCCTTAAATGAGGCCAACTTTTGGTTTCGAGGATGAGAAGAGTAGTTGTGAGGAGGTAGTGTAACAGCAAAGGGCTTACGATACACTGAAGTCATAAAATCGTTATTACTTTTAGTAATCAAAACGTCCAAGAATGAAAGAGAACTTTCCATTTCCATTTCAATAGTGAATTGGATGCAAGGATCGATAGAATTACGTGAAGTAAGCTCATTATTAACTTGGTTTTGTCAAGCTAACAAAGCCATCGTCAAATAACGACATAGAACGGAACTTATGGTTTCCAGAAGTTCTAAGGTATGGTTACATCCATTAGATTTGGCTCAAGTTTCATTATCCAAAAACAAGTCATCAAGTTGCAAAGATTTTGAAAAAGTTTGGTTTCGATATTTCTTTCTCTCCTGTGAACAAAATCAAGTTTACAAACTTAAAGCATCCCATTGATTGCCAAAGCAACTGGGGCATTTATAGCATCTCTTGCAAATGCGGACTTAGCTATGTAGGCCAGACTAAGCGGCCTCTTAAGCACCGTCTGAAAGAGCATCAAAATTATGTTAAACATAAAGAACTAGCACGCTCTTCCATTGCTCAGCATTGTTGGACTTCTGGTCACTGCTTTGATTTTTCTTCGGCTAGAATTATTTGTAAATGTTCGTCAGTTTATGACCTCGATTTTTGGGAAGCTTACCATATTTGGAAAAATTCCCATTCTCTGGTGAATGATTTTTCCAGTGTTCCATTTTTCCCTGACATCTGGAAGCAATTTTTATAATTTCGTCTTCTAGTGTTTTCTCCCGCGCTTTTTTCCCCTACTTTCCTTTGCCGCCTTCCCCCCTTTTCTTCGCTCTCCTGGCGTTTCGCTGATCGCTGATTGGTCGGTGTTTTCCCGCTTTGTTGTGAGTTCAAGCGCACTCGCCCATTTGTTATAAATACCGGGGCACACGTGCTTCGCGCTCAGTTCTCTTACAGCTTTCATGTTGTTTGCTGAGCTTCTTGCACTGATGAAGGGGCTCCATTGTAGCCTTGAAATAGCTATTTGCTGTACTTTCTACCCTATTTGTGCTTTATTTACGTTGATTTTTAACTTCAAATATATCTACTCTATTGCTCTTTACCGCCTCTTCCGGTAAACTATTCCAAGTGCCCCATTACCCTCGCTAAAATAGTAATTTTCCGAATTTCCAGATTAGCCTGAGATTTAAACAGCTTAAAACAATGACCCCTTGTCCTGCTTTCCGTGCAAAAATTTAACCCCGTAACATCATTCATTTTTATAAATTTAAATTACGTAATCATGTCCCCTGCGATGCTCCTTTGCTCAAGACTATACACACTAAGCATTCTAAAACTGGAATCATAGTCTAAATTAGAAAATCCATTTGCTAACCTTGTAGCCCTCCTTTGTGCCCTTTCCAATAAATTAAAATCTTTTTTCAGATAAGGAGACCAAAACTGAACAGCATACTCTAAATGAGGTCTTACCAAACTTCTATATAGAGGCAGAACCTTCTTGATTTGTTTGAAATAGATCTATTGATAAACTTAAGCATCAACTTTTTACCAAAATTTAGTCGTAAGAAAGTTAAAATAAAAAATCCCAAGACAAATTTTAAACTGCTCATTGCTATTCACTCTCTTGCTTCTCTAACTACTAGTGAGCCATATTTCATGACTAGCTGCTTGGCCCGGCATTGTACGGGCTACCTCTGTACAAATGTACTATTCAACACAATACCCAAAATAAAAATACCACGTACTTTTATTATGTGTTTAGATAAGTACCCATATTGTACTAAATCATGACTAATCATTTATTTAGATTAGTAACTATATGCAACTATTAAAAAAAAGTTACACTCATTTGAAGTCAACGTATATATGTGCTACATAAGGAAAAAAAACGTTAAAAGAATAATTAAACACTACCCAATATAAAAATACTATGCAATTAAATTATGTTTAGTACCAATGATACAAAATAGTAAAAACGTTACAAAAATATGACGAATCATATTATTTACTTTATTAGTAACTATCTTAAATCAGTAAAAAAAAAAAAAAAAAAGAAGGTTTGACTCATTTGAAACCTACTTACCTACTTATTACGTAAGAAAAAAAAAGTCAAAAGAATAAGAAAACAATAGCCTATATAAATATAATATGGTTTTAAATTATGTGCTTAGTTAAGTACCTGAGGTACACTATAATAATAAATTTACAAAGAACAACCACAAATGAAGAACAAATACTAACAATGCAGAAATATGGAAGAAAAAAGTTCGTAGAAAAATCCTACAAAACAAATTATGTACCTGAATATCAAAGAAAAACACGAAAACCATTTCGTGATCTGAGCCATGAGGCAAGAGGCAAGACTCTCGAAGCTAGAGCAATTGTCAACTAGCGCTCTCTACACAGTTGCTAAAAAAATAATTTTAACAAACGACATCTCTCGAGAAGAGTGGAAACTAATACACATTTAAAGGCAAGAGCAACTGCTCGATTGTCAACCATTGAATGTAGAGGGCACCTCCACAGTTGCAAAAGCTTAGCAATACTCTTTATGAGCGTCATCTCTCGAGAAGAGAGGAATCTAATTCTTTTCGTAGAGTTTATTATTTTTTACATTATTAATTTTAGTTATAACAATAACTCCTATAGCCTAAAGCCTTCTGGATAAATGGACTATTCAACACAAAAAGAATTTTTCAAATCGAACCAGTAGTTCTTGAGATTAACGCGTTCAAGCAAACAAACAAACAAACAAACTCTACAGCTTTATATTATTAGTATAGATTGTAACTTCGACAAATTTGTCAAGATCTTACATGCACACAGAGAGACAGATTTTTTTTAATAAATACTTACAGGTGATGTAGGCTCATTGCTCTGAAAATGCGAAAAGTACCAAATTTGAAAATAGTTCTAAAACTATACTTGTTTGGGGCTAACTTAACCTCTGGTGGCACAGGAGAAGGCTACACAGGTGCCACCACGTTAGGTTTGACCCAATGACAGAAGTTGAACTTAATGGAATTTTCTATAACGAAAATATTTTTTTATTTCTGCGTTTTCACTGTCGATAAAACTTGCAACAAATGCAAAATGAAAATCAAAGTCTATTGGAAATAATTGTGTATAAAAATTCAGACACCGTAACATAAAATAAATAAAAAACCAAAACGACATTTCTGTAAAACAGTGGTGTACGACTTTTTTTATCCGAGCTCCGAACCTCATGATGTTGAGATGGATCACATGGACCAAAAGACTGAGAAAATTTGAAAACATTTAATTGCTTATAGATAACACGGGAAAACACGGAAAAAAAATTATAAACAAAAACTGAAGGGGTAAGAGGATAAAGGTGATATGTGAAAATTTTTGAAACTTACTTGTTACCATGGATGGAGGTTGATAAGTCCATCAGTATCATGTCCCCTTAGTTACTAAATATTTGGTAACAAAGAATATGACCCTGTTTACCAGTTGAGAAAATTCTATTAAAAAAAAATAACACATTTTTTTTAAGCTTTTTCTTTAAATTTAAAAAATTATCACATATCATCTTCCTCCACTTACCCCTTCAATTGTCGTTATCGTTACTATATGCTTACTTTATTAGTACGGAGTTTCTATCCGCATTTAAGAAATCAATTTCTGACCATTTGGCTGACACCTTCAACAATTAACACCGAATGAAGATCAGCAGTTTCGGAAGGTTCTAAAACATAGTTCTCGTTTTATTTAATAAACTCGTAGGTCGTAGGTGGGAGATCACTGCTTCATAGTATTCGTTTTCTGTCGATAACATGAGAGAAATGCATTTATTTCACAATAAAATGTAATTTTTGAACCCTCTTATTTCGCAACTAATCGCCTTTTGCAGGTTGAAACAATTGGTGATGCTTACATGGTAGCATCAGGATTGCCAGTACGGAATGGGAATGAGCATGCACGTGAGATTGCCCGACTTGCCCTCCGACTTCTGACTGCTCTTGGTGGTTTCCGAATTCGACATAAACCCGACAGGAAGCTCAAGTTACGCATCGGAATCCATTCTGGTACTGGCAAGAATCGCAATATACAATGTAGGCTATCATAAGTTGGTCTGTATTTGGCAGTGTTTACTTCTTTTTGGATCAATAGGGAAAGGTGGTTGACGCTGATGGTTACTTTGTCAATAGTTTTGTGAAGGTATTCCAAGTTAAGTCCGGGTCAGCCAAAATATAACACTACTCTTTTTTACTAAACTCCCCAAAAAAGATAAACATTGTCAAAAGCACAGACCCGATTATCAGAACCACACTATATTGCACTCACTGGAAAGATAGATGAGATGTAAAGAAATGAAACCTTAAGCAAAGACTATCTCGTGTTAAACTTGGAAAAGAACGAATTGGTGCTAAGACGGCGAAAGCTAATATTAGTTACTTTTGTTTTCCTCAGAGAAAAGACCCAAAAGTTACCTAGTAGCCAACCGCACAGCAACACCAGCTTGTTAACTTTCGGTCTTTCTTTTCCGTTAACAGGCTATAGGCACTTTAACATAACTTTAGCTAAAGCTGCACTTTGAAATCCATTCTGGAACTGACACAAGTCTTATTGAGGAAACTCTTCGCCTTAAGAAGTTAATTTAGTTAAGAGCGAACTCTCAAAGTCATATCCCTCAGTTTGCTAAAAATGACCTAAATTTGCGTTTTTAAAACACTGGGTCCAGATTTTTTTGGGGAAGAGACCCTTTATCTTTACAGCACCAAAGACAGCTCAAACCTCTCTTTTTTTAAAAAGAGACTTCCGTCTCGAAGAATTACAGGGAGAGGCCTCGAACCTACTCCCTGTTCTCGAAACGTTGACGAAACTGCACTAAAACTGCGTTTTCAAAAACTACAATTCCAAAGCATTCATTTTTGGATAGCATTTAAAGCCTTTCCTTCTATAATCACCCAGTCACCCAGAAATAGCCTAAAATAAAGTATTTAGCTTCCAAAAAAAACTTTGCCCTCAGACCTATTAGCCCCTTCGTCGCCGTCACTGCTGCTACGCGCTTGGTTTATAACAATACCATTTTCATTCTTAACGTTATTTCAGACATAACAGTATTAGTACTCCAGAATTCAAAATTTGAGGTATACTACGCGTAAATTGGGTGCATTTAAAAGCTATATTTATAGATTCTCAGAGGAGTAGTCTACTATGAAGTTATTCAATCGCAAATATATATATTTTTTGAAATTTTATTGCTTTTTTTTAATGAGTAACTCATTGCTAGTCTGCGCCCATTTTGACAATGCTTAGGAGTATTATTCAACATTGCAACTGTCATTGTAAGCAAAAAATTAAGATATTTCCCAATATTATACTATAATTATATATTTCAAAACGTCTTAAAAACAATAAACATTACAGTACGTTCTAAAGATTTTTGGCTCAAGTGTCACTTTATTGCAGGTCCATGTGTTGCTGGAGTAGTCGGTTTAAAGATGCCTCGCTACTGCCTTTTTGGGGATACTGTTAACACTGCTTCGAGAATGGAATCAACTAGTGAAGGTAAGAAAAAAGAAAGGGGAAAAAATCGATTGGGAAAAATCGGGTCACACATATCGAACAGCAAGTGTTATTGTGTGAACAACCATAATTTCTTATTATTTAAGCAAGCTGTATTAGCAATTCCTTCCATTTTGAGCTGTTTGTACATGCATAATTTTTAAGCGGTGTTCCGATTAACCCGGCAGAAAGAGGGGTAAATCGAAATACAAGTTAAAATCTTTGAAACAATTCGATTTTTAATATGGACTTCATAGAAACAAGTATAAATGACGAGGAGGGAGGGAACGAAAAGGAACATGACGTAACTTCAAAACAAAATCTTTATTTTTTCATGCAAATAAATTTAAAATTTGGCAAAACTTTAAGAAAAAAAAATCCATAAAGGTTTAAATTAATTGAACGAAAAATGCTTTTGAATCAAGAAAATAGATTTCATACAAATTCAATTCTTCATGACGTTTATAAAAGTTTTCACATCCTAGAAACAAGCATATAGTTGAATGTTTGCACATGACTCACGTTTCTTTATGACATATTCCGGAAAGAACACCGCCTCTTCCTCCCTTTCCTGATATATCCTGGTATTGGCAGGGCCGAATTTAGCTCTACGCCGCCCCTAGACAGATTTGAAATTGAAATCTGCCGCCCTTCCCCGCCGCCTAACCTAAAGAAAGAAAATTCCTTGACTCAAAACATGCAACTGAAGCCTGTAAAAAGATAGTACTCTCAAAATTAAAATCGTTCATCTTAAGAAATTATGACGTTTCATATTTCTTAATTTTGTATGTTTTTTATAGTGCCCGTAGGCAATTTACTGTTCTAGGGTAGGAAACGACTTACATAAATAACATTCACCAGTAGGTATAGCACACATTTACATTTATCACTTATTAAATTATTACTTTCTCTTAGCCTTATAGTTTTATAAAACTTGCTCTCTTTCATTGTCTGAAGTCTTAAAACTGTTTCTTATAATGGAATTATTATAAAATATGATAAATATGAATTAGATCTAAAAAGTCAAAATATGAGATAAAATGGGGACAGAAAATAAGCAGTAACCTTGTACGGGCCGTCGCGATTCTCTCCTCTACTCTACTATCTTTCTCCCCGGGCTGACGGAGCTCGTAACGTCATTCATTGAGTCGAAAGATTGGAGCGTCTTACAAGACAAATCGGACATTCGCATTGTTGATGGGAGCTTGTATTTTTTTTTTTTTTTTTCTTGATGTTATTCATCAGGGACGTATCTAAATGGGGGCGGAAGGGACTGGTGTCCCGGGGGCCAGATTATACGGACGCTACACTAACGAACTATTGAACAAATTTGTATTTTTCTCCAGAAAAAAGTGGGGAATTAAGTCAACTTCTGTGAAGTAAAAAGAAAAAAGACTAATCAAATGCAGAAATAAAGATGGGTGGGAAGAATGGACACGTAAAGGAAAAGGGGGAAGGGGCGTAGTAAATGGTGGGAATGTATTTTGACCAATACTTGCTGTATATCTTGCCTAATCATCCCACTAAGACTTGTTAGGAGTGCTAAGCATGGTTCACTTAAGACAGCATGTTGTGTCGCTAGAACTCCAGTATGCTTGAGACAGACGAAGAAAACGTGAGGTCATTAGGCTTTACGTATGCAATCTTAAAGAAATTTTGTTTCCAGGATGATAAAAATTATTTCTGAACTCTTCGTGACATTAGCGTTCTAAGAAAGAAAATTGGCAACAAAAAATACCCAAATGTACATTTATATTATAGGGAGTTTTTTCCATTCCCTTTCCCACCCTCTTTCAATAAACCCCATTTTATAGTATAAACTTTAGAAACGAATATATTGTTAAATATAATATTTCATTAGATACAGTGGTCGCGGCTTACATGAATCGTGTTTCTTCTAAACAGTTTTGGTGCAATAAAGCGGCTCATTTAAAAAAGCTGGACTTTGTTCCGTTTTTGACGATTTGATTCATTAAAGCGGCAGATTCAATTAATCAGCGCCCATTGCCGTCCTAAATGTCAGCTGTAGGTACACATCTGTATAATGAAAAGTTAAGAAAACATTAAAGGAACATATGTTGATTATTTCCTTTACTCTGTAGCTCTCAAGATTCATGTCAGCCATCAAACCAAGACCATACTGGAAGAATTTGGAACTTTTGTCATTGTGCTCAGAGGTGAAATAGAAGTAAAAGTAAGAAATCAAGTTAGAAACTCAGCTTAGCATTGTTTTTTTTTTTTTTTTTTCATCTCAAAACAATTAGTATAATGGAACATTTCCTTTAGTAGCAATATTCTTTATTTTTTGCACATTTAAGCCTTGAATAACCATAATTTAAAGATCAAATAATTCTATAAAAGATGTATATGCAGAACCATCGTATCAAACTTTTCTGGGGAGGTTGGGCATTCAATAATTACTCCAAAAAAAATGCAATGAAGTAAAACATTTTATTTTATGCAAAATATATTTTGTAAATTTCATATTTTATGCAAAATATGTCTTTAAGCATTAAAATATGTTTTCATAAGATGAATCTGATATTTTGCCCACTATTGAATCTGTTGAGTTTTTTTTTTTTTTTAATTTGATTTTGTGATTTGTTTGGTTAAAAACTACTCATTGAATTTTCCTTTCAGGGAAAGGGAATGATGAAGACATACTGGCTGGAAGACGAACTCGAGAAACCAAATTTGTAACACTTCAAGCTGGCTACAAATGTTCTTTTTCAAAGTAACAGCCAGTTTCAATGTACAACTTTAAGAAAATGGTCAAGTATCAATTTTGTCGAAGTATGTTGAACTGCACTGTGTAGTTAACAAAAAGCGTTTTAGTAAATTCATGGACAGTAACCAGTAATAAAAATTGGTATTGAAAAAATAAAATTCTACTCATTTGATAACTTTATCATTATTAAACGAGCAGATGTTATTTCATCATTTGTCTATGCTGGAAAAAAATATTCATTATCTCTGAATTAATTGCTTGTAGAACTACTTCCGAAAATAAACTAAATCTGCTTAATAATCCACTTCCACAGAAATATTCACTCATACCAGAATCTCTCATTTTGCATGCGTTTAATGCATTAACCAAGATTTTAATTAATACCTTTTAATATTTAAGCACCATAGCCATTGAGACCAAATTGCAGAAGGTACAGGAGACACAAAGACAATTCAGAATTACACTGCAATGCAAATGCCCTCTTCCAGTAAGAACTTTACAGGACTAATCCCCAAAAGCTTACCAAACGCATTTTAAGTTCATAGTTAAACCCAAACCTGCTTCTGGCAATAACTAGATTCAAAGTCACAACTCGACCTTTATCGGGCTATTATTATCAATAGAAGGAGCAGCATTTCTCTCGCTATTTTATATTTGAAGTGAAATACAGTAAGAATTTTTTGAAATGTGTTCTTTTTAAAGACAAACCATCATTTTGTTTGACAATTTACACTCCTCACTTCCTCCCGTGGTGCAGAAACATGAGAAAAGATTAGCAACAAATTAAACAATGAAAATATTTCTAGCAAGAGTTTGCATAATACAGCATGTTATGTGCATATTTTACACATAAATTCAACACTTAGTTTGTTATCAGTCTTTATGGAGGGAAAAAGAAGAATAGATAAGCAACACAAAAAAATTTCAAAATTTGATTGCAAGCTGAAGAGTTAAAATTTTGCCTGTAAAAATATTCATTACACTCAGAAGGTTCTACTTAAAGATAGAAAATTTTAAGCTTTAGATTGTAGATCAAATTTACTGATTTTTAATTTACTAGACAAAAATTTCTCAGACTATTCTCAGTTACCAGGGTCAATGGCATGGCTTTTGCTTATTCTGTTTATCATCTGAAATTGTCTAAAGCAGTATTTTGCAAGTCAAACCAAATAAAGATTGTTGAAAGAGATATTCCCATGTGCTAGAAAAGTTTTATAGTAAAGCTTTTTGATAAGTATTTGGGAATACATCTAATAACACTTACCTGAATAATGAATTTTTACCTTTACCCTTACAGTAAACTTCCTTAACTCATAAATTAAATAAGACAGCAAAGGTTGAAGATCATTATAATCAATATGTTACTTTCTTAGGAAGATTGGAATTAATAAAGGCAACTCTTAATGAGAATAGTGAATGATTGTTTCAAAAACTAATCATTTGCTACATAAAATATAATTTATTTACACTAAAAAGCTCTTTTTTTTACTGGTTTCTTTTTCATATTTTTGTTGTGATTATCAGTCATTAATGCCCCTACATCTAACTTGGGTGGTTTTTTGAAATCAAGTCTTTTGATATTTGGTATTCCTAAAAGTGAAGCCAAGTCCCGTGTCTTGTTATCTTTGTAATTCATACTTGAAGCCAAGTATTTGCTGGAGGCAAATGCTTTCTCACACAAGTCCCACATCTCGTGATGAGATACATTTTTGGTCACATTAAGATCTTCTTCGATAGGATACTGAATCCAAAGGGGACTTCCATCACTTCTGGGAATGACAGATCCGGTGAGGAGAGATATATGGTTTTCATTGAAAGGGTAAGTTCCCAGAAATGTAAGGAATTCTTGTAAAAGAACAGCTGAAAAAAAGATTGGAGTTACATTAATTTTCACTTACAATTTAAATGTACAACTTATCTTAAATTATCTATAACCAAATTTCTTTAAATCAGCTTTGATTGAAAGTGGCTCAAATAGCAATGTCACACCAGGGTTCAAGCTAAGTTTCTTAGCAAAAAAGCTAAACTTGAAGAAAAGGCTTTAGCAAAATGCTAAAGGTTGATAAACAATGAATCTATTTACTATATATCTAACTGCCTATATGTATTTCATCTCCTGCTAAAAGCTGAATTCAAAATTCAGCCTTGACATCTTGAAAGAAAAAAATTCATAGCAGGTAACATTTTTTTTTTAATTAAGTGAAAAATTTAGAATTGTAATTCCCATTTACAGAACTCAAGTTTTTTTTTTAATCGCTAATGCATTTATTGAGGGGATTTTATACCCATTAAACAGTATATTGTTGAATTCAATAGCATTTTATACATGTTGGCTACGATTAATAATAAGAGTGAGTTAGATATCACCATGCTTGCTTTCTCTCTCAGATTGTGCATCGTTTTTTGTTCTTATTATATTGGAACAAAAAAGCAAAAATGTCCTTGCTTCACTTTCGTATTTTGATAGTATTTTCGCATTTTGCGAAAAATCCGACAGTAGCGGAAACCCTGTGTCACACTTACATTTTATAGGGAGGTGGGGGGGTGGGGCAAGTAAACAATCTGAAATCTATAGAAAAACTCTTTTAATGCAGAGGAAAGCTGAACTCAGTAAAAGAAAATGTGTCAAAATCATGCTATCAGCAGCTGCACAGCATAAACTCTTTCCTTTGCTTTCCTAATCTTTTGATTTTTATTTTTGTAATAATTATAATATTATGAACTGCAAGAATTTCAACTAATGTGAAAAAGAATTATATAAAGATCGAACCATTAGCCCAGGGATGCGCACAAGCGGCTAAAATAAAAGGTCAAATAAATAATGGCCATTTTATTATTTAGTTTGTACTTGAAGTTTTTCTATTCATAACTTTTGGATGAAACTTCTATAACTGCCTAGGTTCATTATTTTTCTCAATTTTCCTTATTTATCCTTTTTGTACTTGTCTTCTTATCATTATACATCATCCTCCTAATGTTGGAATTATATAATGGTGTCATCTACCTAATAACCAACCATGAGTGACCTTAAGACCGACATGCATAGATATGGCTGGACTTAAATAACTTTGATTTTTAATTTTACTGCGTGGAACAATTAGTCAATCTTTGATTGACTCTGTCATTTTCAGAATGCAAATGGTCAATTACTAACTAAATCTCCTTTTTTAACTGTTATTGAAAATAATTTAAATTATGGTTAATAAAACAGAAAAACATTTATTTATTTTTAATCCTCATATATTTGTTGACACTTTGTCTAGAAAATATTTTAAGTTTTTTCGATTTTTTTTCTTTTATCGATTTTATTAAGAAAACTTTATAAAATTTGTACAATTTTCCACTAAATGGTCAATTACTGGCAGGTCATACTAGATACATGTAAATGAAATCTACCAAAAAAACTGAATTCATTATATTGATAGCTGGATACAAAAAACGAACAATGCACACAAACAAACAAAAAAGAAGTCACACATTAATTTTTGGCATGCATTAATAAATGTCAATTTTAGAACATGTATGAAAGCATTGTGATATGTTTCACTTCAAAAAAAAATACCTAGCATTATTGTGAAAGATTGAAACATAAAATACAAAGTAACTCAAAATACATCTAAACTTTTATTATAAGGACATCTCTATTTATTTGTCTACCTCATAAACAAGTTTTAAAACAATATTTTTAGTATTTAATTTACTAAAATACCAAGTACCAGAAATAGTTTCAGAAGAATGATGACATTAAAGTAATAGTTTAATAAGAATTCATTAATGAAGACAAACATGCATAGAGTGATGTTGACATTCTGACAAAACATTTAAATAGCACTGCAATATACTCAAATGTTCTAAAATATTTTAATATATTTTATTACTGACACAGCTGTAATAGTAATTGTTATTAATTTCAATAAATCACATTAAAAACTTTTCATTTAGAAGCTGAAAGAATATTATAAAACAAAAATGATACTTTATTATTAAAATTATTTTTGGGGTAATTTCATAAAAACACTTACATGGAAATACACATTATAAGAGCTGAAATAAATGAAGTTGTATTATAATAAGTTAAATTTACATATTAGAGAATCCTATACACACCTAAAGTTTCTTTATTTAAAGAGGCTTTACTTCTTAAATCTGAAATTGATTGCTTATAAAGGACTTTTAGCTCTGTTGATGATTCTTCATCTAAAAAACAAAGAAATAGTAAAATCATAATGCTGAAATACTGCACTGAGAAATCTCTTTTAAATTGAATAATTTTGTATTTTTGTTTTGCAATAACTAATTCCTCATTGAATAATTATCCTTCATAATCTCCATAACTCACAAGTAATGGGGAAATAATTGGCGGTAAAGTATTATGGCCTATGGCCATAGTAGGGCAGAAGTATTATGGCAATAAATATGAAAGAAAGAGAAAAAGTATCAGAATCTTATTATAATTCCTATTTTTCAGTTATCATAAAATATATGAGCAGCATTTAATTAAACCACAAAGTACAATCAAATAATTTTCCAAGAATAAAGAATATAGAAACAGAATCACAACCAAATATTACAAAAACAAATCAATAATTTAATTGAAATACACACCTGCTATCTGAACAGCATCATTAAAAGCAGGCAAAATAGGCAAAGGCCTATTTTGGAGAAAAAATAAAACAAGCATAGATAGACCAAAATTTGTTATCCAAGTTCCAGGGCTTTCAGAAGTTATATTTGCTTCTTTGGCCCATTTTTTGACAGCATATATCAAGGGTCTGACTCTGTCATCAACTTCACCACAAAAATATATTAATTCTGACATTAAAACAGCAGACCTGAAAAAAAAAAAGATGTATTGCTTTCTCCTTTAGTAAGAAAAACAATGAAATAAATTCAAAACTAATTAAATTACTTTGAAAAAAAAAAACTTTTTAACTTCCATTTCATTAACTGTTTCACGTATAAATGTAGCTTAAAAGGATTTTTATAATATTTCAGTGAATCTTTTTAAACATAATTAGAGGGAAAATGACACTAACATGTTATTTATGGAAACATCACAGTCCATTTTCAAAATCCTGTGTTTGAGTTTCATGATAGGCACTCTTGCATGTATGATTTTTTGCAATGAAGAAACCCCAGGCAGAAATGTACGAATGTAGTCTCCCAAACAAAATATAGCTCTCTGCTGTAATGCTCTCACATCTCCTACGCAAGTTTTGCTGAGGAAAAGCAGCTCTTTCTCTGAATCAATCTGAAAATATTTATAAAGATAAACTTAAATACCTAGCATTGTTGTTCAATAAGAAGTTTTGATTAGATCATAAATAAAAGGATATGTGATGTAAAAACTAGTTACATTTAACAAAATGGAAAATGAAATAAACCTGCCAGTACATTTATGACACCAAGAAACTGCCTTTTCACCCTTGTTATGAACTTATCAGCCTAAAATAGTAAACAACCAAATGGAGGCAAATGTTTGATTTTTTCAAGGAAAATATTCAGTATTTTTCAAAACATAATATTATAATACTGGTATAAATACCGGTGTTAGAAATTTCTCAAAAAAAAAAAAAAAAACATACTGTTTCATTGCCACACTTCATGATTTTTTGCAAAAAGTGCATCAATGACGAAAGTTTATTGAAAACAAATACAATATGAAGGATTAATAGTTATAATAAAAAAGCAATAATAGTTACGAACACAGTGCATCCATTGAATCACAAACAATCATAGATAGCATTTCAGTGCAAAAACTTCCTGGAGTTCAAGATATTCTTTCTGAATGCACGCTGGTTGGTGGTATCAAAACATCTTTGCTGGGTTTTGAATACATCATTTGTGTGTGTGTGTGCGTGTATGTGTGTTGTTTCTTTTGGACTGTGGGTAGTATTTATTATTGTTTTTAATTTATAGCTAGTTGTAATTTCTCTTCAAGAAATGATTCTTTTCCAATATTAACATCATCATTGATTTCCTCTTGCTCAGGATAGGTTTGTCTTTTTATTAATTCTTTAGTTTAAAATTTACAGTGAATTTAACTAAATTTTTTAATTAGATATAATTATGTCGATATCTGAAAACATGTTCCAATTAACTATGCCTTTCTTCTATGCAATTTTTAAGGCAGTACATAGCTTCTAAATATCATCTCACCAAAAATGCAGCTTAAAAGCAAGGCAAGACAGTATACTAATATCCGGGACAATAAATTATCATTTGTTACTCTAATAAGAAAAGGTTCTTCACGAAATTTAGTACAATTAAGACAATACATTATGATATTTAAAAAATACATTGCAAAGTATTGCCACAACGGGTGATTGGAATAAATTACTCATAACACATACACCTATAATTATAGTTGAAATTAATTTTTACAAAAGGATAGTTGAAATTAATTTTTACAAAAGGGCAAGTGAATGATCAAGGAAGTACAAGGACGGATACAAGGCTCCCTTGAGGGTCTCTTCTCCAGCAGTTTTTAGATTTTGAAGTTCAAAACTGGCAATTTTAGTTGATCTTTGATGATATTAAGGGAAAGGGTGGGGATTTGGGGCTATGATCTGGAAATTTTTCGAAATTGAAGAAAGAAACCTTTGTAATCAACATGTGTTAACAAGGATGCATGGCGAAAAAAATGGGCAAGTAAGATATAAAAAAAATCAATCGCCCCTCCCTTGGAACATTTCTGGATCCGCCCTTGAGGAAGTAGAAGAAATAAAAACATGGTGCACATAAATTCATGGACCACACCAACATCACACAATCTAGGAATGAAAAGATCATTTTATTCTCCTTCTACTACTTCAATTTACTGATATTCTATTAATTTGTGCTCTTGAAGCCAAATTTTTACATCAATAGACTGATTTGGGTACTGCATCATGAAAAAAAAAACACATTTAAAATAACAGTAGATGTTGAATAAGTTAAATTGAAAACTCTTTAATTAAAAGATATTTATTACTTTCCGCTATAACCAAAATACCGGCATTTTATCTCAGCAACTACTAAATTTGCAACAAAACAAATAAAACAAGAAATTGCAAATTAGCTTGAAAATTTTCAATACATGGGTATTGCAATCTTAATTTTGAGAGAAAAAAATATCAGAGAGCTTTTAAGTAGAAACAGTATTAGGCATGGTCAAAAATTTGGAACCCTTTAATTTTTTATTTGTTTATGAAACAAAGTTATTTTAGGATGTTTAACATTGCTCTTAGAATAGGAGTTTTCCCATAGATAATTGCATTTTGAAGCAAGTAATTTTGCTTCACAAAACACTTATTCAGACAAATCTCAATAAATCGAACATAATCTTGAAATTCTTGATTTGTTAAAGGACTTACAATCGATTAGCAAATTTTTTATTAATACCACAGATTCAATCAGTGTGAACTTTGATCAATACAATCATTTCACACATCTCCATAGTTTCTGAGATAGAACTTCAAACACATACCAAACACAAATGATAAACTATTTAAGGTGCTCATTTATTGATATAAATTTTTAATAAATATATAATACCTTTTTGGGATACAGTCTAATAATAACATCCAAGTCACATCCTTGTTTTCCAACACCATTTACAGATGACCCAAATGGCACAACCTCACAGTATGGAAATAAACCAGACACCGAGTCCTTTAACAGCACACAAAAAAAATATCGTAATCTGGTGTTCAACTCCGACAGTTTTTCAGTTAAGTATATACTCTCAATTAGCTCAGATATCTAAAAAATAAAAAGACAATTAACGTAAACTGCAGAATGCAATGAAAATAAACTGGTCATATATAGCACAATTTCTTTAAAATTATGTATTGTGTTACGCCAGAGCCTCAATATAATCTTAAGGGAAAATTACATACTTTAGGTTTTTTTTTTAATTCAATATTTAAAAACTTATGCTTTTTCTTCTCCCAATGTAATTTTCAGGCAAACATTTGTTAGGAAACAGTTTTAGAAAAACTTCAAGTCTACAACAGAATATGCACTTATCTAAAAAAACATACACTGTAAAGTTTTAAGTCATTCACTCCTAATTCATTCAACTCCTTCAAAAAATAGAATCTGCTAAAAAATAGAATCTATGAGCGTTGCTTTTTTTTTAACGTCCCACAGGCCTTTAATTGCTTTTAAATCACATTATGAAAGCTTTTTGGTGAATTAACCAGAGTTGCCAGACGTCCCGAATTTCAAGGGACAGTCCCGTTTTTTGAAAAATTGTCCCGCGTCTTGGGGAACCTTGATACGGGACGGCTTAGGTCCTGTATTATAAGCTAGGGGCGACATTTACAAAACGAAACATAATTTTCAGAAAAAATAAAGTAAAACAAAAAATGTGAAATAGAGTTAAGAAAATTGATTTAATTATAATGTTTTTCCGTTCTGAAGTGTAATGTTAGTGTCCTATTCAGTTAGAGCAGGAATCATTGTGAGAGTCAATTCAACAATGATGTCGTTCACTGAAAAATTGGGTGGCTGCTTGTAAATGATTGTATTGTACCTTATTATATACGCCCTTCTCAAATTTTTCCTTGTGAAAGAAATATAATTGTTCAGCTATTGTTAGCCACTAGATAGCTTTTCTTCTAGCTTAGTTCTAGCTTTTCTTATATACTAAAAAATGTAATTAAATGTTGTTCTATTTAGCAAACAAATACTCATTTTGAAAATATGAAGATACTTAATTTTTACAATAAACAGCAGTAATATAAATTGCAATTAACTTTATGGCAAATCAAAGACACAGCAAAACTTAGAAAGAGTAATTACAGAAGTAAAATCAAGTAGTAAAAATGATTTTAAAAAAGAGAGAGAGAAAGAGAATTTTCCGACATTATATTAGAATAATAATTATGTTATAACATTAAAAAACTAGTTTTTTCCTTCCTAAAGATATTAAACATTGATTTTTTATTTGTTTTAGGCTAATTCTTATAGTTAGTTCAAGTAGTTAAGTTTAATTCTATGTCTATACGCAATTGTAATCAAAATTTTTGTTAACGACTCATGAAAATTATTTTGCACATATTCAAATTTTCCCACTGGTACGTCTAGCTTTTTGAAAAAGCACATACTAAACCTTAGTCATCAATAGAAGTGACTATTATATCTTTCACGCCAAGACAGGCCCCTCATTTGGGGAATCAGGACAGGAGTGCAATTGCCCCAAGAATTTCAAAAATTCTTCCAGGCAAGAGTTCTGAGCACTATCTGTGTCCCCAAGGTTTTCAAAAATAAACTGCATGTTTTTTTTCCATGAAGGGGAGCTTACAAAACCAGGCTTCCACAAAAACATCATCTAATATTGCCTAAAACTATTCTTTTTAAATTTATTGCCGAAAAATTATCAGTGTCGGGTCCCTCAAAGAAGGGAGTCTTGCATTCTTGTACCAAGCAATAACAAGGAAAAACTCACTGTGCCTGAATTTGACTGAGATGCATTAGGACTGACATCTTCAATTATGTTCACATCGACTTTCTGAAGTTTGTGATTATTTTTCCTTTTATACTGTATAAGGCGAGAGAATACCGGAAATGCATCCAAAATATTACTGCACTGGCAAGAAGAAAGTAGACGATCCACACTTTCCTTCCTTGAGAACTCAATCAACAGGAACACCTTTTGACCAGAAAAAGAAACATTACTATCAGGGTTGGGTTTTTGACGTCAAAAACCAGTTTTTGACATGACACGTCGAAAACCTGTCGAAAACCCGTCGAAAACCTGTCAAAAACGTCGAAAATGTCAAAAACCTGTCGAAAACCTGTCTAAAACTCAAATACAGTGGTTATTGAGATTTTTTATAAACATATCAGGTTTCTCATCCTGAAAAATATTAAATAAAATTTATGCATCTTATCAATCAAGTTTAATAAACATTAAATTAATAAATTTAATGAAAATTATTTCTCATTCTTTTAAACTAACTTGTTTTGCCGTGAAAAAAGTTAAATATTAAAACTCAAATCCAGCTTTTAAAGTAGTTTTGTTTAAATGTTTTTATAACTATCAATTAGTTATCTTATCAATCAAGCTTGATAAAAATAAAATTAATAAATTTAATGAAAATTAATTCATATTCTTTTGAATTAACTTGTTATGGAGTGAAAAAAAAGTTAAATATTAAAACTTAAATCCAAATTTTAGAGTAGTTTTGTTTAAATGTTTTAATAACTATCAATTAGTTATCTTATCAATCAAGTTTAATAAAAATTAAATTAATAAATTTAATGAAAATTAATTTGCATTCTTTTAAATTAACTTGTTATGCCGTGAAAAAAGTTACAAATATTAAAACTTACATACAGTTTTTAAAGAAGTTTTGTTTAAATGTGAAAAAACTATCAATTAGTTATCTCATCAGTTAAGTTTAATAAAAATTAAATTAATAAATTTAATGAAAATTAATTCTCATTCTTTTAAATTAACTTGTTATGCATGAAAAAAGTTAAAAGTTTAAAAGTTAAATCCAGTTTTTAAAGTAGTTTTGTTTAAATGTTTTAATAACTATTAATTAGCTATTTTATCAATCTAAAAATCTTTACATCAAAGTGATTTTTTTTTTTATTTTGAGTAAAAGCAAAACGAAATTAATTAGTACTCAGTGTACAAATCTGCTAAATACTTTTGATCAAACTATTTTATTTATTTATTTATCAGTTAAAATTTATTATTTCAAATTAAAATTAAAAAAAAATCACTTGTAAAAATTTATTAAGTATACCCAAGACACACAGCTCTTAATTAGCCCCTTAACTGCCGCGGGCGTATATATACGCCTTGCTCAACCGATGCATTAATTGCTCCATGCGTATCTAATACGCCCTTACAAACTGATACTTTGACAAAACTTGACCTGATGTAGTCAGAGAACGCAATTTTGTCAAGAGGCTCTATCCAGAAGGGCGTATATATACCCCTGGAGCAATTAATGCATCTGTTCAACAAGGCCTATATATACGCCTGCGGCAGTTAAGGGGTTAATGTACCCACTTCATTTTTAAAATAAAAAAATCTGTTACAGTGATCCCTCGGAGCAATAAAGCCATATTCAAAAGCCATATATTTGATTTTTTAAAAAGCTAGTTACCATTATTTACTCCCAAGCCCTTCAATTATGATTAGGATTGCTTATTACACTTTATTTTAATAACCTAAAACTCCAAAAGTTTACTTCAGTGTCTGAAATCAGAAATTGTCAAATTCATTTGAAAATGTAGGGGAGAGTGGTAATGAATGGGCCATGGTGATGAATGGGCCACTAGCAAAATATGAAAAAGTATTTGCATGAATTTTTTTTTGATGCCATCAATACATGTAGCTATTTGTTCTACTAAACTCATCCTATTTTCATTCGTTTGCGCTGAGCCATTTTCAAACTAGAGTGGCATGGTCAAGAATCTGACTGAAAAGTAAGTTTTTCCCTTTTTAGTAAAACATTTCCTAGCTAAAATGTACCAAGTATTTCACTGCATACATATGTATAAGTTAGTCTTTCGTTATCTATAAACTAATTTTAAGATGTATTTTGATGTTATTTAAATTTAATGTACTCAAAAAACCTAAATGTATTCCAAAAGTATAGGTGGGGCTGAATGGGCCACTATGTCATGGTAATGAATGGGCCACCTAAATATTGTTTTTCTTCCTTTTCTTTGGATTTTCGCATTAATATGAAGCACAACTGACTGTCATAGATAGATTAAGATTACTGTCGTCAAAATAGGTTTGTAGTAACTTCTAAATATAATTTGCAGATCTATATTATATTCCTATAGTACAATAGACCTCTGGTCGCAGTGCGTGGCTTGAAAAAGGCCCCCTCTCTCCTTCATATTATATCCCTCACAGTACAATTTCATTTTCTTTCTTGGTAACTTAAGTTAGATATTTCTTATTCCCGATGTCTAGTAAATTTTTAAAAAAATTTTGAATTTTGACAAGTTTGAAAATGAAGATGAAGTTTTTGAAAGTGGTTTTTAATATTATTTTTGAAATATATAAATTTTGTTAAATCATAGTGTGTATTATCTGTTATTTTTTTATATAAATATTTGATGTTATTTATTTCTTACATTCTCATTATTTAGTCATTTTTCTGCTACAATTGGTATGAATCAGTTTTATTTTAATTGCATCAGTTTTGATGTTTATATAATTTTAAATCAGTATGATTTTGTATCATCATGTCAAGTGCCACATTTATTTTGTCATATTCAGTAAATAAAAGATTAAATCCACATGTTTTCATTGAATTCATTTAGTGGCCCATTCATTACCTTCGATGGCCCATTCAACCCCATAGGTGGGGTTGAATGGGCCAAATTTCAAAATTTTTATTTTCTATTATAATTCATTATAGACAGGTGCTAATCTAACTTTTTTGACTTTTTTAGATAGCCAGATAAGTAAAGTAACTAAAACACCAATTTAGAGTTAAAACAAAGTGTTAGAAAAAATTACAAAAATTCAAAGCCAAAAAGTGGCCCATTCATTACCACTCTCCCCTATTTTGATTTTCAATATCAAATCCAAACATGTTTTGGACAGAAATTTAGGTTTTTGACACTTATGTCAAAAACCATGTCAAAAAGTGGTTTTTGACATGACGGTAAAAACCACGGTTAAAACCGGATAAAACCTCCGACTGTCAAAAACTTGCCAACCCTGATTACTATCCATTCTTTTCAAAACAATATTCATACAAGAACATGATAGCATGCACAGTGCCATTTTCTTACATAAAGAAAAAGAATAAGTATATTTAAATGAAAAATGTAGAAAACAGTAAATAATACACATGAAAGCTTCTTTTAATTATTAAATGGCAAAAATAAGTGTCACATATTTATTACGAGGTGCATTCAAGTTCTAAGGCCTCTGATTGTTTTTCTGCAGACTTTAAGACATAGAAACATGTGCGTTGTTTTAAAATGAGTGGGTTCTTTGTTAAAATATCACAGAGAAGGTAACTCTGTGCGACAAATGGAATTTTAACGCCAGGCGCGAGAATGAGAACTGTTTTCGATACTTAAAATGGCAACGTTTTCCTTACTTGAACAGCGTGCAAACATTCGTTTTCTGAATTTGCGTGGTGTGACACCAATTGAAATTCATCGACAGTTGAAGGAGACATATAGTGATGGAATTATGGATGTGTTGAAAGTGCGTTTGCGGGTGCGATAGTTTAATGAAAGCAGAACATTGTGTGAAAACAAACCGAAACAACCTCGGGCTCGCAGAAGGGGGTCTTGACGACATGATCAAGAAAGTGGAGAGAATTGTTTTGGGGCATCGCCGAATGACTGTCGCACTCACGAACACACTTTAACCGACACATCCATAATTTCATTACCACATTTCTCCTTCAACTGTTGATGGATTTCAATTGGTGTCACACCACCCAAATTCAGAAAAAGAATGGTTGCACGCTGTTCAAGTAAGGAAAACGTCGCCATTTTAAGTATTGAAAACAATTCTCATTCGCGCGACTGGCGTTGAAATTCCATCGGTCACATAGTGTTGTGATCTCTGTGATATTCTGAAAAAGAACATGCACTCCTTTTAAAACAATGCTCATGTTTCTATGTCTTTCCAGTCTGGAGAAAAAAAATCGGAGGCCTTAGAGCTTGAATGCACCTTGTAGAAAAAAAAATTACCAAATCACGTTGTAAAAAAACACAAGCAAATTGAATTCTGAAAGGTTAAAAAAAATGTACTTACATTATTGGATTCACCAGAATAACTAAAAACTTTTTCAATATCACCATATTCTTGACAGAGTGCACATGCATGTAGTGCTTCTGCTTTAGAAGGTAGTTCTATCAATACTGAATGTTGTGCCTCTCTTTGTCGTGCATGTAATTCATTTTGAAAGGTAAACTCCACATCAATTTCTTTCTCTTTTACAACACCTGATTTTGCTGTAATGAATGTTCAAATGATTGAGTGAATATAATCTTTCGTAATATGAAAGTATACAGTCAAATATAGTTAAATTCTTTTAATATGATCAGATCATGGTTGACGTGAAATCCCTGTGGCAGAAAGCTGCCGACACAGCGACATTGTTGCAGAATCAGGGAGAGAGTGTGCAAAAAGATTTTGGTGAGTAGGAGGAAAAAAAGGCGAACAAAAAAAAAAAACGTAAAACAGATACCAGAAAAAAAAATTATGAATGTACAGTACAGTCCATGCTCGATATAATGACTGTCTCCCTCCTACTCTGTCCTACAGAAAACAGTCTTTATAAAGAGTGGTCCCTATAAGAAGTAGAACATAGAGTATATAGGGATACAGTCGGGGTTTTCTCACAGGTCGTTATATTAGGATGGTCTTTATAACCAGCGTCCACTGTATTAATGTTAACATTTTTATAAATATAAACACCTTGTGTTAATGTAAGAGAGTTGCATATAATGCATTTATTATTGAAGAATATTCTATAGTGTTGCAAAAAAGAAATTGGTTCTAGAAAATTTGTCACAGAAAGCTGAAAAAAATTCTGCCACAGGGCATGAAATCATGACTAAAATATGCACTTTGTCTTTTCAGTTTGGTTTGTTATATGCATAACAGGGTTCAAACTCAATTTTGGGAATAAAAATAAAGGAGTTTTAAAGGAGTAAAGTCAGATTTTCAAGAACTATACTTTTGCATAAAAAATGTTATTTCACAATCATTTTTTTCACACAATTGCTCAATATACTTAAGTATTTTGAAAACTTTTTAAGTAAAAAGAAATGAACTTATATACCACTGTCGGCCCTCCTTAAACAAATACTGTTGGTTCCAAAACATATTATTCAATTAAGCAGGTATCTTTAACATAGCTTCTGTGGCATCGTGAATATTCGGTTTCGGGATTATACTATTCATATTGGCGGGATCTGTTTATCCGTTACTCGATTAAGCGGAGCCGACAGTACCTGCATTTGAGCGAATACTTCTGAAATTTCTATTTTTTGACACAATAGAAATCTTTTAAACATAGAGTTTTAGATTTCACTTTTAATTTAAGGGATTTTGATCTTTCTTAGTAGCATTTAAAAATCAAAGCAAAAAGGTGTAATTGGTCTGCAAGAAATAATGTCTGCAACAACTACAATAAAAATAAATACTTCAGATAGAACACTTAATTTGCACAATTATTCATAATGAGAATTTCATTTTTCAAATGAAATTGAAAAATAAATAACAAAATTGAAAAAAAATAGTAAGTTTTTCCAGCAAAACCCACCCCTTAAATACTAATCCGATTTCACATGAAAATTTGAAAGAATTTTTCAGCAAAAATGACTTGAAAAGGTTAAAATTCAAGCTCGGATGGTGGAATTCTCGTCAAAATTTCTCAGAGGCCTTCCCCGAAAATCATCCAGGTAGAAAATCACGGTAAGAGGAATGGGGTCCCAGGTATTATTTTAATATAAACACTTATGTACGTACACACCTTACTTCAAAGACACAGGGAAGTAACTATGCTACATCAATAAAGGGCTGCAAGCCCTGAACGTGAATGAATACACAAACAAAATTAGTAGGAAAACAAGTTAGGATGCTACTACCCACAGATTAGTCACTTAAAAGTAGCAATCAACATGTAACAAACATAATTCACCCGTATAAAAGAATTTTTTTCAGTTCTTAATGAAAGATGAACTTTACACAAATAAAGCAAGCTTAATGAGAGGTAGCCTAATGACGTACACATACCCATTAACCAAGATAACTCATAACGGATCTAATTACGAAAAACATAAGCGAAACATCAGCACAAAGTAATAAAAACTCTGCTACAGCTGGTCATAGGAGAAAGTGCTCATAATTCAAGACTTTTTATCTACTATTAAATAATATATAAAGGTACGTAAGTTTTCAAATTTCAATGAATTTTCTTACATTTCGTAGAACAGTGTCGCCTCATGTCACGCGAACACTTGTTGTCAATTGTGCTAATATCCTGATAAGTATAACTGCACAAAATGCGATTCCAAAAGAAATTGAAATTAGAGGGCGCAATATTTTTCTGTATGATGTGCATTCGTCTACAAAAAATATGTTCATATTGGAAAGATGTTTGAAAATTCGCAACGTAGGGACAATACTTTCGGATGATTCGATACATAGCCATAACGGGACAAAGTTTTTTGCAAATGAGATCTCAATTTCTCTTTACAAAATCATATAACATGCGAGAACACTAGAAACGATGCATTATAGAAAATTCAAAATAAACAATCTACGAAGTGTCCACTGAACCGGCTGTTCTACCGATTCAATCAACAAATCTTCACAGACTCCCAATCTGATTGGGCAAATTCCACCTATCATGTTCAGCCAGGTGCGTTCGAATAGGTTCACTACTGCCAGTTGTTTGTAGGTCATGTGACATATTTGTTGTTGACCTAAAAGCTTCCCCATAAGTTTCGCAGTTCTTGTTCTTGCCTTTTTATTGTCTTTCGACAGCTTTACTTTTACATCAAATTACCGGACTTAAAAGGCAGCAGTCAAATTACGTGATCTTAAACCAGCACCTAAAACATACTTAGTTTTAAGGAGGCGCTGATTAAACTTGATTGCATTGATTGAATACGTAACTAATCAAACAGGGAGTGGTTGCAGCTGAAGAACTCAAATATACTTTGTTAATCACAGGAAGGTGATTAATAGAATTACCGAAAAAGATTAAAACATATCGTTCCAACATCTCAAGAGGCGGGTTCGATTCCCGCCTTTGCCCTGGGTGTAACTTCCTTCTCTGTGCTGTGAATTCCTTCCTTCAATAAAATCTGTATTGTACTATCTGTGGAGGCAAGGCGCATAGTACGCAGTCATCATGTGTGTCGAAGTTTATTGACTTCTAGAATAGAATATCGTTCCAACGTATACCGGTTGGGGTAAGGCCCCTATATATACGAGCCGGCGCATCAAGATTAAGTTTCACCACTTTGGATCCAGCGCGTGTTATTGTGTTTGAGTGGTTGTCTTTCCTGGCCAGTAATCGCGTTTTGGTAATTTTTCACTGTGAGCAAATATTAGCGGCACGTGGATTTGGCAAAGCTTAGCAATGTGCCAAAACTTTTTTCTGGTAACCCTACTCCGCAACAATGAAAATTTGAAAGTAAAAGTTAAGGAATTGGATCCAAAGTGGTGAAACTTAATCTTGATGCGCCGGCCTGTCTATATAGCGGCTCTAGGTTGGGGTAGAGCCGCTATATAAACAGGCCGGCGCATCAAGCTTAAGTTTGACCACTATGGATCCAATTCATAACTTTTACTTTCAATTTTTCATTGTTGCGGAGTAGGGTTACCAGAACAAAGTTTCGGACATTGCCAAACTTCGCCAAATTTACCTGCCGCTAATAATTGCTCACACTGAAAAATGACCAAAACGTGATAACTTGCCAGAAAAGACATAACACCAGCTGGATCCAAAGTGGTGAAACTTAATCTTGATGCGTCGGCTCGTCTATATAGGGGCCTTAGGTTGGGGGAAATGTAATCATATTGTGTGCATAGACAATTTGTGATACGTTTTATTATTATTATTATTTACTTGATTCATCGTTCGAATTATCATCCGCAATGTCATAATCATCTAGAAAAATTGAAGAACCGTTTTTATTTATATTCAAAGTAAATTTGAATGCATACGAATTTTTTATGTGAAGCTCGAAAAATGGATTTAAAACATTAACTAAAGAATTACGACTTTTACGTTTGCCTATTTCAAAACTAATTGATCGAGATAACCTTATATTACTACACAGTAACTGAAATGGTCAGCATGCAAAAAAAAGTCTTGAAAATATTACGGCGAAACAGATTTGTAGCTGAAAAAGAACGTTTAGAATTCGAACTAGAAAAATCAAAAGCTGAGAATTTTAATCGTCAAAATAGTGCGCAAATTTTACTTAGTTGCTCTGCAAATCGACTTAAAAGTTTTGCCCTTTTTTTGGGGAGGAGGGGGACGGGGGGTATTGTTTCGGTATTGTGAAAGGGGAAAAACCTGATGCATGGGCTAACCTGTTACTGTTCGTCACATTTGTGTCATAGCGAAATTTTCCAACAAATGGAGAAAGAGTAAAGATACGATGATTACAAAATTCGATAAGTTAAAAGAACTAATGGTATATCAATTAAAAAGAAAATTACTATGACGTAAAACAATTTGAGGCAGTCAATAAAACAAAGAAACATCATGTTCTTTTGATAAGCTATCATAAACTCATAGAAATACATTATCTAACATTAAATGTTATTCGTGATGAAAATGCTGTATATCGAATCCATCATTGTGGAAATGGCAGCTTTAGGACAACTTACTATGCGAATTGAATTAATTTCTATTGTTTAGTAATACTTTTTGATTTCTAATCTATTTCTACATAGGTCCAGAATAGCCACAAGACTTTCAAAATTCATGTAAAAAAATTGTACATACAAACTAAAATTATCATTCACTTACCTTAAGCGAAATTTATGCATTACGGAATATGTTGGTTTTACCTTTTACAGCCGCCATTAGACAGCGGTTGCAGGGCTCCTAATAGTTTATTCGAGTTGAGAATGGTTATGACGCACCCTCTTAAATACCACTGAGACCCAATGAAAAAAGCAAACTTATCAAAATTTATTTATGCAAATTAAATCACTAAATTAAAAAAAACATCAATCAAGAATTTATTTTTCCTTCCGAAATAAAGCATTTTTATATAATTTCTGTCTTAAATTTCTATTAAACATTGAAATTAAGTTCATTGTTTACATGTCAAATCATGATCAGACTTTCGATAATTGTAGATTGAAGGGATTGATTTGAAAGGATTGACTCTACAGGGTGTCTCAAAATCCCAAAATAAAGATTCCTTTTTGTAAAAACATTTATGTTTTTTTTTTTTTTTTTTAAGTTTTTTGAAAAAAATGGTCTGTTCAGAAGAAAGTATTAAAGTTGTTTTCTGGAAAAGATTAGTGGTAAAAGTTATGAAGATGTGTATCAGCTGTACCAATAAAAATACGGAACACTGTCACCAACTGAGGTCAATAACAAGCCAACTGTGAATAAATTCTAATGAACCAGTAAGGAGGTGGATGAAAAATGCCACCAATGACTGACTTTACAAGATATTTTTGTCTGAGTTTGTTCACAAGTAGCCTGATATTGGTCCTATTGGTGGCAGTTTTCCACCAGTTCTTTGTTTCAGCTGATGCACCATTTTTATGTTTCCACTTGGTTTTCTGAAAATAATTGCTATTCATTCTTCTAAGGAGTGCATGTCTCCAAAAACCTAGGAAAAAAAATCAACACATTAAATTATGGGGTTGTAGAAAATGATGAACAAGTAAATCAGCTGCAACAGGATTTGGATCATATTACTAAATGGGTAGACAAGTGGGGTGTGGCAGTAAATGTTGGGAAATGTCAAGTGCTGCATTTAGGTCATGCAAATAAGCATACAAGCTACTTTTAGAGGGTTCAGTCATTAGTAAGGCAAATAATGTTATGGATCTAGGTGTCTTAATAAATCAGGACTTCAAGTTTAGCCAACAGTGCAGCATAGCTAGTAACGAAGTCAATAGGATGTGATAGGTTTATTAATAGATCTATTTCAAACAAGTCTAAGAAGGTTCTTCTGCCTCTATATAGAAGTTTGGTAAGACCTCATTTGGAGTACGCTGTTTAGTTTTGGTCTCGTTATCTGAAGAAAGGTATACAAATACAAATACAAATGTGACAACCAGCAACAGGCTCTGGGCCCAACTGGGCTGGTCCTAGTCAAATTATAGACCTCAGTGAAGATCAATGGCCCTCTTAAAACTATCTACTCCCTTGCTCCTTAGCGCCTCTTCCGGTAAACTATTCCAAGTTCCCACTACTCTGCTAAAATAGTAATTTTTCCGAATTTCCAGGTTAGCCTGAGATTTAAACAGCTTATAACAATGACCCCTTGTCCTGCTTTCCGTGCAAAAATTTAACCCTGTAACATCTTTCATTTTGATAAATTTAAACAACTGAATCATGTCCCCTCTGGTTCTAATTTGCTCAAGACTATACATATTAAGCATTCTAAGTCTGGAATCATAGTCTAAATTAGAAAGTCCATTCACTAACCTTGTACCCCTCCTTTGTACACTTTCCAATAAATTAATATCTTTCTTAAGATAAGGAGACCAAAACTGAACAGCATACTCCAAATGAGGTCTTACCAAACTTCTATATAAAGGCAGAAGAACCTTCTTAGATTTGTTTGAAATAGATCTATTTATAAACCCAAGCATCCTATTGGCTTTGTTACTAGCTATGCTGCACTGTTGACTAAACTTGAAGTCTTGATTTATTAAGACACCTAGATCCATAACATTTTCTGCCTTACTAATGACTGAACCCTGTAAATAATAGCTTGTATGCTTATTCCCATGACCTAAATGCAGCACTTGACATTTCCCAACATTTACTGCCATGCCCCATTTGTCTGCCCACTTAGTAATATGATCCAAATCCTCTTGCAGCTGATTTACTTGTTCATCATTTTCTACAACCCCCATAACTTTGACATCATCAGCAAAACAATTCATGTTTCCAGAAACATTTTCATGAATATCATTCATAAAAATAATAAACAAAAGTGGACCTAAAACTGATCCTTGGGGAACCCCACTTAAAACCTCACTCCATTTAGAATGATTACCCCTTACAACTACTCTTTGTTTCCTTCCTGTCAGCCAATTCCTAACCCAAACTAAAATTTTACCTCCAATTCCTATATCAGCTAATTTACTGAGTAGTGCAACATGCGGTACCTTATCGAAAGCTTTTTGAAAATCAATGTAAACCACATCTACACACTTTTTGTTATCTAAAGCCATGGTGACCTTGTCATAAAAATGTAATAAATTTGTAGCACACGATTTACCTTTCCTGAAACCATACTGCAAACTAGTCAACAGACCATTATTTTCTAAGAAATTCATAATCTTAATTTTAAATAAAGTTTTAAAAATTTTACAAACCACCGAAGTAAGACTGACAGGTCTATAATTTCCTGCATTACCTCTAGACCCTTTCTTGAAGAGTGGCGTAATGTTAGCCAGTTTCCAGTCCTCTGGCACTGTCCCTGAGTTATACGAAGCATTGAAAATTTTTACAATAGTATCTACTAATTCCTCAGCACATTCAACTAGAATTTTTGGATAAATATTATCTGGTCCCGGAGCTTTAGTTGTTTTAATTTTTTTCAAATGAAGTAAAACGTCCTCCCTAGAAAAAACAAAATCCTCAAGCTGTAGAGTAGCTTGTGTCTTACTTGTGTCAACTGTTGAGGTACAGTTATCGTTAAAAATACTGGAAAAAAAGTCATTTAGAACATTAGCAATATCCCTATCATTCTGAATTAAATTTCCATGCTCATCAATCAGTGGCCCAATTTGGCTATTTCTAACTTTCCCAGAATTAGCGTAAGCAAAAAACCCCTTTGGATTCCTGTCAATGTTATTTGCAAGCCTTTGTTCCAATTCACTTTTCTGAATACGTACCAAATACTTAAAATTACGCCTTGCCTCACAATACTGCAGCCTATCTGTGCAGTGACCAGTTTCTTTGAACCGATGAAAAGCAGCTTGCTTGCGGTTTAAAGCATCCTTAGTTTCCCTGGTGAACCACATGGGCCAAATTTTAGTGTTAACCCCTTTTCTCCTAAAAGGAACGTGATCTCTAACTGTTTTTGCTAATTTTTCCTTAAACTCTGTCCACTGTAGATTTACATCACTGTTGTCCAATCCTGATGAAAAAACTGCTTTCAAACTCTGCCTCAGTGCCACAAAATCAGTGTTTCTGAAATTAGGTACAAACCTAAAATTTTTATCTTTGTGCACATCAAAGCTAATTCCAAACCTAATATTGTTATGGTCACTATCTCCAATATGCTCCCCTACACATAATGCTTGAACAGAACCTACAACGTTGCAGAAAACTAGATCCAAAATAGCATCCTGTCGTGTTCCCTGTGATACAACTTGATCTAAAAAGCAGTCACCAATTACTCTCAGAAATTCCTCTTCACTACTATTATTGGGGTAAAAATTATTCCAATCAATGCCCGGGAAATTGAAATCCCCCATTAAAATTACCGGTCCTTTCCTGGACATGTCTTTAATAATACGATACATCTGTTCATCTTGACCTTGGTTTAAATTAGGTGGCCTATAAATGTTTCCCAAGCGTAATTTTTTGCCCGTGCTGCTAATCAATTCTAGCCAAACCATATCAATATTAATTGGTTTGTCATTTATTGGCAATTCATTGCAAGTTAAAGTATCCCTAACGTAAAACAAAACCCCACCACCTCTTTTACCTGCTCTATCTTGTCTAAACAAATTATACGTATTAAATCAAGACTTCAAGTTTAGTCATCATTGTGCAGCCATAGTCTCGTAACATCCAATAGTATCGACTTGTATCTATAATTATGCTTTTTCAAACAATCTAAGATCTTATTCCTAACACTGCGAGCATTGGTATAAAAAACCTTAAGCATGCCCAACTTGCTTTTATTCAATCCCTTGCGATTAATTTATTGGAGAGGGTACCAAGAAGGGCTACAAGGTTAGTAAACGGATTTTCTAATTTAGACCATGATTCTAGACTTAGAATGCTTAATATGTATAGTCTCGAACGAAGGAGAACCAGAGGGGACATGATTCAGTTATTTAAATTTATCAAAATGAATGATGTTGCAGAGTTAGATTTTTGCACGGAGAGCAGGACAAGGGGTCATTGTTTTAAGCTGTTTAAATCTCAGGCTTATCTGGAAATTCGAAAAAATTACTATTTTATCAGGGTAGTGGGAACTTGGAACAGTTTACTGGAAGCGGCGGTAAGGAGCAATGGAGTAGATAGCTCTTTAAGAGGGCCATTGATCTTCATTAGGGTCTTTAATTTGGCAAGGACCAGCCCAGTTGAGCCCAGAGCCTGCTGCTGGTCGTTGCATTTGTATTTATATTTGTATTTTTATACATTAGTGTTCTCAGAAAAACGAATCTTTATTTTTGGAACACCCTGAATATATATGCATGATGCAGATAGGTATATGTATGTGCATATTAATTTAAAACACTTGTAAAAAGTTCAAGAAAAAATTTAGCTTTTGTAAAAAATACCATTTTAGTGCCATAAGAGCAAGAAACGGATAAAAGTGTACAAACTGAATCCCTGCTCTGAATGGATTGGTGCCTGGATGCAAATTCTGAACTGGAAATTAAGGTAATATATGGAAACAGTCACATAAAATGAATGAATTTACCTTTTAAGATATGAGTATGAGTACATTTTACACAACATTCAATTTCAAAATATAGCTTTTGCAAAAGGGGTGAACTGCTTTCATTGGCTCAGGTTTAACCATATAGATCTAAAAGTGAATTACTTAACTTTAATAAATAATGAAGTTGAGCTCAAAAAAAAACTAAGAAATTACAATAGCATTGCTTTGAAAAGAAATTTTCTCCTATAAGAGACATACCCAACAAAATTTGGATTATTATTAATTATGGATCATTAAAAGCCAAATAATTCTAGCATGTAAGAAGTACTTCAGAATTTACGTAAAAGAGATTATGTTTCTTAAAAGATTCCAGTAGTTGCAGTAGACAAAGACTCAGCCTAAAATTGAGCATCAGAGAGGATATTATAAAAGACTTAAAATTTGCAATATTTATTATGATCAATTAGAATAATGTTGACTCTTTTGTAGAAATAAAATTACAAGCTAACATTTAAAAGTTCAGTAAAATCTAATTCTACATTAAAATTCTTGGTTGGTACAAAATGCTTGTTTCGAAAAAGTACAAAGTGTGTAAGAAGATAAGAACATTGAATAAACTTTTTGATAAAAGGTATTAAAAAATAGAACATTTTATATAGGTTGAAAGACAGTATGTGTATATAATACATTTGAAGTAATAAACATTTGATGTCCGACAGACAGCACAAAAAAATATTGCACAGACAAATCAAGTTTCTTGATTAATTAATGTGCTCAAAGATTTTCTTTAACATCTTTGCTATTAAAGAAAAGAAAATTTGAACACTATTTTTAAGCATCTGTCTAGAGCCAAAATTTACTATGTTTACCCAAATTGGTCTTTTGAAAACGACAGCAAATAAATCCTTTATTTATAAACACAAATTCAAACGTTATCTTATAACATATTACTTAAATATTTGAAACGAATTTTCTTCAATTACATATTCAAGAAACGAATTTAGGTAAACCTATTCTAGTAAAATACTTACTGATGAAAAATTATAATTTCACCGTTCTTTTAACATTAAAAGGCAAAAAATATTGAAATGTATAATTTTCTCTTTTATGTTATAACAAAAACTACAACACACAGTTAAGAAATTAATATCTAGAATGCATTATGTGCTCAATGCTTTATAAGTATTTCTGAAATTAAATTATGAATATGATACTAACTTCAAAAAGTTTTATATCAAGGTTGTATTTGCTCTTACTAAAATTTATATGATCCACAATTAAACTTTAGCACTTTGAAACATCTGCTTGCGTAACATATAGGCACACAGACTAAATTTTGCGTAACTATATGGTAAAATTCCTTAGCTCATATCTAAAGCCAAAATATAACTACATCATTATTTAAACAAAATTTTGAGCTTTATTTTTTCAAGAGAAAATGCACACATAATTATTCTTGAAATTATTAAATTATAAATTTCATAATGAATTTAATTATATCACCTCATTAGCAGTTTATATAAAGAACATCAGCTACAAAATATACTGATACTTTCCACTTCAAACACTTAATCATGATGAGATGAAGTTATTGGATTTTGACAATCAGATGAAATTTTCCAAATAAAACTTTCAAGTGCTCACTCACAAGGTAAGTTACAAATTATCTGCAATCACTATTTTTGCAAGGAGCCATGATAAGAAATCATGATTGAAGACTAGTTTCAATTAATTGAAAACTTCTACCCATTTTTATCAATTTAACTGAAAATATCAACAGCATTTCAGCTGAATTAAACATTTCACAGAAACTGCTTGATATCTGAAAGCTTGCTAGAATAGCAAAAAAAAGAAAGAAAAAAAACTTAAAGCAAACAGAAAGAACAAGCAAAGAAGTTGCGCAAAGGCTATTAACACAACTTTGTTATTTTGCTCTATGTAAATATTCATTTCTTTTAAATTGCTTAACATTTTCTTCACTTTCATTATAAATGAAAAACATATATCAATGTACTATGTACCATCCACATTTTTGGACTTATTAAATAGCTACAATCACCTAAAAAGCAGTGTATATAAAAAATTTAGCAAATACTATTTCAAATGTTTTTTTTTTAATATAGCATTTAAAAGTGTTACAAAAGATAAATAGATATCCTTAAAATTTAAATAGACGTTTAATAATTATTATAAATAGATTAAAGCTTTTCAACCCAAAAGTAAATCAATTCTATTATAAAAGGGCTTAAGATGAAGAAAAACATGTTTCATTGACTCATAATTCATTTTATTTTATTTGTATCTTGTTTTGTAACAAAAATATAAGTACTACTCATTCATCATTCATTATTGAAGCTTTTACACTTAAAAAGATTTTATTTAGAAAAGGCAAAAATTGATAGTCCTAAACATTTAATTTAACTTTTTAACTCACCATACCAAAGATATAAAACTTATGCGTTTAAAAGTATTTACATAAATTTTCCACTCTGTAAAATTTTTGAGAAAATGTCTTTATCCAGACCTTGCTTTAAAAAATTTCTTCATAACTCATTTTTCCAACGGTTACCTAAAGGAAAAGATTAGTTTGTGTAATTAACTTAGAAAAACAAGATACATATTAGCTCAGAAAAAGGACGTTTAATATTCTCCTAACTACTTTTTGAAAGCTTTTCATAAAATTGTTGACTTATTTGATAATAGAAGAAAAAATTAAAATGACAAAATAACTAAGTATCAAAATAGTTGTGTACTTCTGTAATTATTGGTAAGCTATTTTGGGGGGAAGGGGGAGGGGTTTCACTTTAAGTAAACTTCTGTCTAATATAAAATTATGGCTAGTTTTTATGCAAAAGAATAGGCAAAGATGGGGGGATTTCAATGATTTAACAGAAGCTTCATCTGCAAACATATACTCTTTTTTTTTTCTTTTTTGTGAGATATCCAACCAACAAGCATATATGTCACTATTTGCAATAAATTTTTTTTCAAATACAACACCAAGAGGCTTAAAATAACACGGGCATGTGTAAAAATATTCTTTTATTAGATCTGTTCAAGTAAATAAAATAATAACAAGTTGATAAATTACTTAATATACATTTAGAACAAAATAACTTTAATATTAAACCGACAAATATTTAAGTAGATATATTCTGTATACAACATAACACTTTTTGAAAAACCAACTTAACACTAAAACTTTTGTAGAAATGTTAACATGAAAATATTAAGAAACACAAAGTTTCTTTTTTTTTTCTAATGAAAGAAAGAAAAAATGCACATCATGCACAAACAGAAAACATTTTAAAAACTAGAGTTAAACAAAAGAGATAACAGTAGAAAAGTTACAAATTACATAAAGACAAAAAATATATATGTATTCAAATTATTTGAATGAACGCAGCTTTGTGTAGAAAATCACTATTCACAGAGGAATAAATAAAATATAAGTCATAAATTTCACTCTATGCAAATTTTACATAAGAGTTTTTTAAATAAGGCACAAAAAAGAAAAATTTAGTTTTTTTTAATTAAAATTTATTTCTTTTTTTTTTCCCCACTAAAAATAAGATGAATAATTAGCTGAAGTGAAGAAAAAAAAGGAGGAAGAAGGGGAAAAAAAGGAAAAGTCCACCCCATTTCCGACATTTCAAAAATAACACTTGAAGTCAGTCAGGTTAAAAAAGAAAAAAACTAACTTCAGCTGAATGTGGACGGAAAAAAATTTTGACTATTTTTTAACCCACAATATCAAACATTTGACATTACTTAGCACTTAGCTGGATACATCAACTATTAAGTTCAATTGGCATCATAAGCTCTGAGGTCAGGACTGTTTTTGCTATGCATTGGACCCAATGGTGCAAAAATACCAAGTCTTCTAACAATATATTTCTCAAAAAAATTTTTTTAATTGGGAGAGTTCAGCTTACTATGGGTGTCTGGGCTTTACCAGGGAAGTACCATGCACAAAGACTACTATCCGAAGCAGATATGTTAGTATTGTTTCACTAATCAACGCGTAGTACAACTTGATTTGCTTCTGTGCAGTTATATTATAATACAACATTAATGTATGCCATAAAGGAAATGAAGGACAATGTTGATGGTTATTTTTATAATCTTCATCAAAGGTTGAATACATTTTTTAACTATTTCCAAAGAAGATATTATCTTTTATGCACACTTTCATGGAAGTATCCCCCCACCCATCTATAATTCAATTTACGAAAACCAAGGAAAACTTTGATTGACGAAAAATACAGACTCTGAATTCCTTCATTGTCTTTCAAATCAGAGAGCGTTTTAAATACATAACTAAACTATTATTTCTGAATAAGTCTCCTATCACTAACCACTCTTTGAGTTGGCACTTGTTCTACTGCAATAAAATATAATGACTAATGAGCAAGAGTAGGTGAAACCCATCTCTTAGTGAAGCCACAATTTTCACCTGGTAACTTTTGGCTTCACTAAGAGATTGTTGTCGTTTGATGTTGGGCTCACAACAAGTTCGAATCTTGTGCAAGAATAGGGGATGGTGGGCATAAGACGCTATTAACATTTAGAATTGGTAATATGGTTTAAAACCATCAGTTCTGAGGGAGTTAAACTTCTCTTTCACCTTACTCTTATAACAAGTCTGTTAAAAAAACACAATAAAATAAAAATCCCTCATTCTTAAAAGTTTAAATTCGATAAAAATTTTAGAAATGGATGCCATAAAACTGCAAGTAGAACTTGGTAGGTAGGCCTATATATATGGATCTTTACATGGGCAATGCTAGGGGGCCCCAGCACAATAAAGCCTTTACTGAAAAGGGCATTAAACTCATTTTTATGAAGTTATAGACCAAAATAAAAAAAGGGTCTCTTTTTTTGAGGGGAAGGGTTAATCTATAGCATCTGAGAGAGGCGTACCATCACTACTCTGGGGGAAAAGGGACAGAAACCCCTGACTTACTAGCGGGCTACCATTTATCCTTATGGTTTAGCAACTAGTTTATTTTCTTCGAATTCAGAAAGTAAGATATTGGGAAATAAACATGCATCCTTATTATTTTTTCCATAAATGTCGCCCAGAAAAGCAAACAAAACAGAAAAAGACATTAAAAATAATTTAAATTTTTTAAAGAATGTTACACAGTTTCATCTTGAAGATGAGTGTTTTCGTGCCTCCTTAAACTTTTAGTGTGTTTAAAAGTTAGGCCGCAATGCCTGCATGCGTAAGGCCTCAAATCATAGTGAACACCTTGGTGACGAGAACAATCAGACCGATCGGCAAATCTTACCCAACATATACCACATGCATATGGTTTTTCACCTGTATGTGTACGAATATGTTGTTCCATGTTCCATTTCGTAGTGAAAGCTTTCCCACAAACAACACATGAAAATGGACGCTCTCCACTGTGGATTAGAAAATGCCGTTTGAGATGTGTGATTGTATTTGTAGAATAAGGACAAAGGGTACAGGTATGCCGCAGCTTTATTCCATCCTTCCGATGTGTTTTCTCATGCTTTTGAAGCATTGATGTAGAGGTGAAAGTTTTTCTGCATTTCGGGCAGGAGAACAAGGCTATAACACCTAAAACAATACTTCAGTTAATAACAATGAATACAGTTAAAACTATTTTCTTGCTTATATTCAAAAAAGAACTAATTATTATTTTTTTAAAACAAAAATGACATTTTAACTACTAAAATCCTTAACTATTCAAATAAAGAAAAAAGTTCTTAAAGTATCTAAGTCAAAAACAAAAAATACTAAGAAAATAAAATATAGATTATTATAGTTAAGTTATACAGCTGCAAAAGTGTCCACCTCTCAAAAATCTTTTCTGAGAGTAGGGAGGGAGATGTTTTGCTGCCTCATCTAAAATCCTGCTTAAATAAACATTAAATTTCAAACGTGTAGATTTTTTGCTTATGAAACATTATAGCTTTTGAAACATTTACTCACTTCAAATGGAATAAGAGAAAAAATAAAATTTTTGAAAATGCATACTTAAAAGAAATTAAGATGTTCACTATTGCAGCAGTTCTAATAAATACATCATTATAAAAATCACAATTTCAAGAAATGAAAACTATGAATACTTCAAGCAATATGTTCTGAATTTCTATTAAGTATGCTTATACTGAATTATAAATACAGAAAACTTTCAACGCACAAATAAAATGCAGTAAAATCACTTGAACTTAGGAGAAACTAAGGGTTATAAAATCAACATATTAAGAAAGAAGTCAACAACGCAAATAAAATAAACTTAATCAAAGTTATTTGTTCAAAAGAAAATTAAAGAAGTAAAAAGCAATCGCTTTTTCAAAAGATATCTAGAGACACAAAATCTGAAACTAATAAACTAGTGCTAATTCTACTACGATTTTAAAACCATCATTGCTACTATCAAATAAATAATCGACTAAATAATAATAAACAGTTAATACATTCATAAAAGCATCAAATGGTGCAAAATATATATAATTACAGAATATTAAGAAGAAATTGTTGCAGAGTTCATTTCTGTATGGTTTTAAGGTATGCATTTTTATGTTTCATAATGAAATGCCGGTTATGTACGATATACCCACACAAGAAAAAGGGTTAAAATTAATATCTGATTAAAGCAATTTTTAAAACATTTAGGACATACAATAATACACTTAAAATACATTTGATAAAGCAAAACTTTAATGTTTCAACACAACAATACAAGAAATTTGAAAGCATAAACAAATTTTATGGTAAGTTTATGTAAAGAAGTAGAGTGTGAGAAACTAATATGACTGCGCCATATTATTAACGCATGGTAATATAATAAGACTTTTTTTTTTTTTTTTGAATGAAATTGAAAACTAACAATAAAAACTATCTACATCTTTTTGAGAAAGATTTATATTATTTGCCTTCAAAAATGAGCAAGAGATGAAAAAAAATTTAAGCACATATACACCCCTACAGATACAACCTATTCTTCTACTTCCTATATGATGTTTAAATCCAGTCTAAATTTGATACTAAACTATTTTAAGCAAGAATGAGTAACACAGAGCAAAATTTGTCTTGAATATTAAAAACATGAATATCACAGAAACAAATGTATCTAGGGCAATAAAAATATATAGGTAGGTATATTTTTTTTAAATAAAAGAAAACACTAAAGTAAAAAAAAAAACTTTCCTTGAAAGACCAAAAAACACTAACTACAAATGCATCATTTCCATACAGGAAAAAATACAAATGTATATAACATTATGCAACAAAAATGTTTAGATAACAGAGGAAATATTAACAAGTTTCTTCGAAATTTTTGTTTTGACTAAAACTGCCAACAAAATATGTAAACATTAAAAAACAGTAGAAAAAAAAGAGCGTAAAATGAAATAATTCAATGTCTCGGCTTTTACATAGATTGCAAAGAAAAAATAGCACACAAAATGGGAGGAGAAATGAATGATGAAATAATGCAAAGGTTAGAATCTGCAAGAAAAACGTTAAAAAATTAGCACAAAATACATTTTTACGAAAATAACTAAACATTTTCAAAAAATTCACACCAGGAAAAAAATTGTTGGCAAACAGTTCATAAAGATAACTTCACACAAGTATATTACAATACAAAATAACATCAAATTGATACATACGTTCTAAGAATATAATTTAGCAAATAATTATGCTTTGTATTGAAAAATGTCACAAACATAATATTTTCAATTAAATAAAAGCATTAATGCAACAAAAAAAATTTAATTAAATTTGAACAGCTGAAAAAAGTACACAATTAAAAGAGTACAATTCCAGTATTAAATATAAAAAACATTTATTTCGTGCAAAATCTCACCAAAGTGAAGTATATCATAATCACTTTTAATGTAATTTATATATAGACACCTCTTCACAAGAGTCCAATTTATGTTTTTATGTGTTGCTCTTTAGAGACTTGAAAATTATAACAGCATGGAAATACTTGCAACCGTCATGATGTTAAACTGAAAATGAATAACAAACTTCGTGCATAATCAAAAACACAAAAATCAAATCTTCAAACAAATTCATGTTATGAAATCAAATACTTTGAATGTATCTATCCATAAAAACGTGCATTTGTGTTCATTTCATCGCAGGGTTTAATATTAAATATCCTCAAAATGTATTTGAAATAAAAGAACAATAAAAACATTCTGTCATTAAATTGCACAAAATAAAGATAGGTACATTTAATTAATTTTAAGGTAAATTTATTGAAATTAGAGAAATTGAAAATTTCTTGTTATATCAAGAAATCAACTAGCTTAAATTATCAAACTTTAATGTCATTTAGTCCAATTTCCTTAATAAATTAAATATGTAGCCCCAATTTTTCCTAACAGAAATTAATGGTAATTACCTGCACAAATACATCGTTAAATAACAAACACCATAAATAAACATATATACAAACTTAAAAAGTTTTCGATTCATACTAAAAATGAAAGCACACGTACACATCACATTCGTAGCAGAATGACTTCTGTTATGAAAACAAGAAAAAATGTTGGAAAAAACTCAACCTATCATTTGCTTCATGAAAACAAAAATTAAAGAAAATTCTATTTTGATTCAAACACAATTCAATGAATCATCCTTTAAATCAATATGATTTCTAATATGTATTATTTTAATTTGTTCTTTTTTTTTTCTTGACAAATAATTCTTCTCTGTAACTGTACTGATTTAACAATGTACACAAATATTCAATTTTTTTTTTAATGATAGTATATGTCAAAAGCAATCGAATTTGTTTATTTACAACTTTGGTTCTGAAACTAGTTGCTCAAAGAATGTAATCACAAAAAATATTGCAATTGATTGAAAGCTTGAATCACTTTAGCTTTGCCGATGTGATTTTTTACAATTTTGCATTTTTATAGTCAAGAAAGACAACATAAGAAATGTTGCGAAAAATTGTTCATTGGTGTTTACCTTTCGTTATTTCATTTTAAATACCTTTTCGTTAAAATATTGTTTCTATGTGTCTTTCTTTACTTTTTTTTTTTTTTTTTTTGTTTAATTGAAAATACTTCAATGAATCGCTTTGTTTTATCTACCGTAAAAAAATTTCTAAAGAGACTTTCCAAATGTGTATAATTTAAAAAAGCTACAAACTAAAGCAATGTTTTTAGATATTCAAATACGTAAGGTGTAGAGGTTCCTTTTTATTATTTAAATATGTTAAGATAAAGTATTTTTAACCATTTAAATGTCTTGTTTTACCTTATTGCAGTGTATTAGAATGAATAGATGAAATGGTTTTCAAAGTATGTTCTCCAGGTGCTCGTGTGTTTACTAATTATTATTTAATGTTATGCTTATTAAAGATTTTTTATTTCTTTGGAGTATCCTTAATTCATGGAAATATTTCAATAACTGGAAGTTAGGTAAGATCACCAACTTTTGTGTGATAATCATTTTATTCTGGAACAAACAGCAAAAAAAAAAATATTGGTTTTTATGCTTTGGTGGCAAAAAATTTGATGACAGTTGAGAAAATTGCTTAAACTCCAGGTTACCAAAATATTCTCTAAATTATTATGAGTTAAAATGTTTCATCAATCACATGTTGATTGATTCAAATATGAAAATTACATTTATTGAATGAGCTTTTAAAAGCTAAGCTAAAATTTTAATGTTGTATATTTAATTTTTAAAAAATTCTGTAAATTTCTAACAAATTATAATTTTCATTGTCACAAAGTATAATCTACAGCACTTTGAGCAGTCCTTGGAAACAAAATATCTGTCAATATACTTTTACTTTCTTCGATGCATTTTTCTTATTATTAAATTCAGTCGAACCTCGTTAAAACAAACCCAGCCAGAAATCAATTAGTCTTGACCAGAGTTTATCTTAGCCGAACAACAATAGGGCGGGAATGACAAATGTAGCTCTTCTGAGCAGTAATTTGTTTTAAGTCTGTTGCAGTTTAGGAGGTTCCATTGTAGTATTAAAATACTTCTTCATATTTGAATCATAATATTCTATTCACTACACATGCAAAGGTCCCCCGTACCTATCACAGCAATGGTTTTACCAGTTGGATAGGACCCTGAAGACAGCTCTGTCTGTTCGAGACCAGGAATAGATCAACCCCTGATCCAGCAGTACCAGAAGTGAATCAGGATACAGCAAGGGAGGGTTGGGCAGTTAATCCCCTAGAATTGGCAAACTTGAAAGGAGGATAAGTTCAAAAACTAGGAATGAAGATGATTGAACCTACAAGAGTGAGGAATTGAGGAAAGTAAAGCAGAGACAAATCTGATGTTCACTCATTCAGGGCCAATGAGAGCCAAGGCCATCCCGATAAAATATGTATCACTCCGATTGAAAGCTGGGCCCCCTAACTTTGGATTAGGCCGACATGTCTCTCATCTGCCTTGCGGTCATTTTATATTGCACTTTTATTTACTTTTTGTATTTCATTGTGATAAAACTTACGATATAACTATTTCTAATGCTATCAAATATTTTGAAAAAGTTGAAACGTTTTGAACAGATATACACTTGAAGTTTTATAAATTTGCATGATATTTAATTATTTATTTACTTTTCTAGAAAAGCTCGAGTATTCTTGCATGCAGTGTCATCAAGCATTTCCTTCATCAGTGCTCTTGAAATATCACTCAGAAAAATGTAGAAAATCTAAAAAGAAACCTTTTCAATGTTTAGTCTGTGGTAAAACTTTTACTAGGAAAGACAGTTTGCAAACTCACTATCATTTTCATACAGGAGAAAAACCATATGGTTGTGTATCATGTAATGCCCATTTTTATAATCGTGCATCTTTGAAATTTCATATAAAAAATAACCATTGATCTGTTACATTACAAGGTTAAGTTTGTCTGTATTTTGTGCTTGTTGCATTGAATTTTGTATTTTCCATTCATATAACATAAGTACAAATACAGTGAAAATACGTTTAACACAAAAATGCTTAACATGAAAAATTAGTTGACACGAAAAATATCGGCACGGACATTGCATTCTGTAATTATCTATAAGTCTTCAAACACTAGAAGAAATTTCAATGCCCTCAGTTTCATGTTAAATGTTTTTCACTGTATTTAGATTTTTTTGTATACTTTCTATTTTAAATAAGAGAACCATATTTATATATAAATATATATACATGAATCTATTGTGCATTGTATTTGGTAGTTTCACCATGTTAAGGTAAATAATAGCTATTTATACACAAATTAATTGTTGTATAAAATAAGATTTAATAAATTCCTCATGCCATTTATGCGCATTATATTCGCCTACAAACAATTTTTTATTATTTAAAATTTTAAATTGTGGATGCACATTAGATTCGCATAAATGCGGTATATTGAATTATTTTGTTCCTCAAATTATTTGTTGATGTTTTCTATGTATATTGCAATTATTTTTGCCTATAGTTAATTTTTGTATAAATTCATATGGAATTATATTTATCTAAGGAAATAAATAGAAACAAAAATGTGTTGATTGTTGTTTTCTACTTATTATTACTTTGATTGGATCTGATATTTTTATAAGTTTTTCAGATTGGTATTTCAAGCATATTAGATTGCTGTGTGTATACCAATTTTTAAGCATGCATTCATGCAGAAAACAGGTAATGAGTTTGAACTAAGCTAACTAAATTTTTTAGCTTTCTGAAGCATTTTTCTTTTACAACACATTGCTTCCTTGAATGAGAACTGAGCAAAAATGCTTTGTTCTAAAATATGACCGAAATGAAAAAAGAGCATAATTAAAGAATTAAGTGTCAAGAGGTTTTTTATGGTAGGTGTTACTTTCAAAAACTTTTAACAGAATGGTTTTGTATTATTTTTTTTTTCACAATTTTTAATTAACACTAAGATAACAAGCATAATTGTTGTATCTAATTCTTAAGCTGTAGATGGGAGGGGTAATACATTAAATGGGATGATGTGTAAATGTTTTAATGGAGTTATTTTTAATAGATTATTTGTTATGTTCTCCCTAATTTGAATTGACAATATGCATAATAGAGCTATCGTAAATTTTCATAATATCTGTTTGACATATTGTAAGGTTTTTGTCTATATTAGGCAAAGGAATTTTTCAATGATAGTGCATCTTTGTGTGATTTGTGTATAAAATACATTTTTAAATATTTTTTGTCAAATTCCCTCCTCAAAATGTAAAAAAGTTGTTTCCGGAAAAAATCATCAATTGTTACTAAATTGTACTGTTCCTGTTATTCTATTTTCTTTGCTGGTTTTTAAATTGTTGGAACTGTTTTGTTTTTTGTGTTGTCTGACTTTTTTCTAATACTTTCAAAGAATATTTTGTCATTAAAATGTATTAATCAAGTTATAGTATACAAAGCATTTGAAAAGTCTTTGAGTTTATGAGCTTGCAAAAGTAGCTTAAAAAAATGTGTAACTTTTTAAACTGTAATTTATGTGTAGCTATGAACTTATTTTTAACCATTTGATAAACAGAGTTAATGCAGTTTTCGTTGTGAAACAATTTTACAAAATTTCTTTTCTAAGTTAAATATTTTTTAAATACGTCAATTTTTTCATTAATTTATTTTAATTAGATATTTGAATTACTAATAAAGGTTATTTTGTGAAACAAGATAATTATTTTCAGTTATTTTAAAAGAAAATAAATAAAATAAAATTTTTGGTACTTTTAACAATAATAAATACATACGTAATAATACTAAATATATGTACACAGGGACCGCGCTAAGCATTCGCCACCTCGCCAAATGCAATAAAATCGAAAATTCAGCGAAAGAAATTCTGATGTGACTAAAGTATTGGCTAACGAAAAATTCTCAGAAATCTTCACTGGAGGAGAAAAATTATATGTATTGTATTATGGAAGAAAAATAATTTCAATTCTTTGGCTAAGACTTTTAAAGTTTGGCTAATTTACTGGCTAACAACTTAAAACTGTTAGTGCGGTCCCTGTATACAATAAACAACTCATAAATATTATTTAGCTGTATTTATTTATTTTACACTCCCAAAATCATGATCCTAAAATAGTGTAAATCTTTTTTAATGGTAATCTAACTTGATATATTTATTTTAATTAATCTTTTTACTTGATTCTGCATTTAATGCATGTCTTATAAGCATTAATATACTTTCATACTTAGTTATTGAATACGCATAAACAATTGCCTTAGATTGTTAATGTGTCCTTTGAAAATTTAGTATTTCTGAAGGAATTAAAACTTATTGATTTATTTTTACTTTCTTGTCCCTAATATTAATCAGTTTTTATATTTTCTAGACAAAGAGAAAATCTTTTTTCAAGAATCCATGATGACACTGTCGTTTCGTAATTTTGCCAAAAACCTAAGCACCAGGGATAAAGAACCCAATGAGCTGCTGAAATGCGACATATGCAACTACACCACTCCTGGGAAGCAGCAGTTCGACATACACAAGGCCCGACATCTCCGGCAGCACAAATTCAGCTGCGACTACTGCAGGAAAGGATTCGTCACTAAGAATGAAGCCATCGTTCACATGAGGGTCCACACGGGGGAGAAGCCTTTCGTGTGTAATATTTGCGGCAAAGCATTTCGCCACAAGCATACCTTGAATGTTCATTTGAGAACACATGCGTGCAGGTATTGTAATAAGCCGTTTAATGACAGGAATTTGCTGCGTAACCATGAGTTGGGTTGTGAGGATAAAACTAAGCAAATTGTGCATCAGCTTTCTAATTAGGTACCTCATGAGCACATGTTTTTGTTATTCAGCACGGTTGTCAAAGTAATACCTTTTAGTCATTGTTAAATACAGTTTGTAAAAAACAAGATGTAAAATCAGAAGCTTCTTATAGCTATGATTCCGAAACGTTTTTTGTGATGGTTGCTCTCCTTTTAATTGTTATTAGCCCATCTGTGGTGATTTTAGTATTTTTGTTGAATCATTAAAGTACCCTATCTAAAAAAACAAACCTTTTTCTGTGCTCGTAATAATTCTTTTTGCAACATGTCAAGATGTTAATAGAATTTTTTTAACTTTTTTGGCTTGCAGGTTAGAGGTGTGGTTGTTTTTTAATAATTATTATTTATTTGTTTCTTGTTTTAGGAACTTATAATTATTACAATTTATAATAATTATAAGTTTCCAAAACATTAATGTATAATTATTGATTCTACATTAATTTTTGCATGACACGAAAGCTATTTTCATGAATAACTTTTAATTTATTGTTGACTGAATTTTAAATGTTTTCCAAAAAGTATATCCTCAAAAAGAATAGTTTTCAATCTGTCTTAAATCAGCAGTATGACCGAAAAAAGTTTTCAATTATTTTAGAAGTTTTCCGTATGGTTTTCTATTAATCATATTTATTTTTTTAAAAGTTAAGCAATCATTTTGTTATTTGCCGGTACAAATGATTTTTTATTGTAAATAAGCACTAGAACTATTCAGGTAATGTATTTGAATGTAATGATGCATATACAATGTGTATAAACTTTTCCTCCCCTACAGCTTCTTTAAAATGTAGTTGTATGATTTTGTGATTTAAAATGCCAAAGATACTATAGTGTATTTGTGTGTCTCAAAACTTTCACTGGATAAAACGTTATTTGAAACTGAAAATTGAAACAGTAGTTATTATTTATTTGAATATTTGAAAACATGAATGTCAGAGAAAAGTCTTTTATGTTTAGCTGTAGAAAACCTTGTACAGAGCTATTAAAACAAGTCCAGTTAAGGTTTTGGTATTCATATTTTAGAAATATTGCTTTATGATATGAAAACTTTATAAATATGAATCAGCATGGTCAATTTTTATGTACTTTAACTAGTATTTTTAACTGTCATTTAGTTCTGAAATATTCTTTAGCCAGTATGCTATGAAACAAAAGGAAAAGTTATATTTTTTTATTACTTTTACAGCAAAGCAATAAACTTTCCCAGTGACTTGATTAAAAGCAAATTGTCTGAATAGTGGATTTATCCATGAGTATTTAGGTGTGCTCCTTTTCATGTTAATTTTATTTTTGACACCAATGTTGCTTGAAGTATATCTTGAAAAACTTATTTATAATCAAGTTAAGAATAACTAATATCAGCTAACTATTTTTCATTCAATCAATCTGTCTTCCTACTATAAGTACAAAGCTAAAAGAGACAGCCAACAACATGCTTTGACACTATCTAGGCTAATCCTAGCCTTGTGTAAAAATATAATGATGTTTATCTCAAATCAATTATTAAGAATTTGTTAACATCTTTTTCCACATTTCCCACCCTAGCATTAAACTTCAGATCCCCACCCACGGCCTGATTACTGAATAAGCCAACTAGGCCATGGCATAGAGCCCCTGCATTTTAGGGGGCTTCAAATGGCTGAAACTGCTTGAGAATTGTATGGTTTAACTGTTAAAAAATGTTTGGCCAAAGGCCTCTTAATATCTTAACCCCCCCCCCCCTCCATGTTGTATATTCTTATCTATAAAGATATGTTGTGATATGTTTTGCTTCATTTTTTTTTGTGTGTGTATATTTTTCTTAATATTTATTTCACTGAAAAGAAACATACTAAGTTTACAGTAAATAAATTAATTGCATTTCTTTTGCTTTGAGCTATTCAAGCTAGTGCAAACATTATGCAAGATATTTTGGAGCTATTTTGACTATAAGTAATATACATTAAAATGTGATACTAAACACTATAGGACGGAAAGATATTTGTGCAATGTGAATAAGTTAACTTTGTGTAGCAAAAAGAGTATTATTTGTAGAACATTGGATTTCAGTGCTTGTGTTTTGTGCCAAAATTTTTTTGGGCAACTAATGGTGATAAGGACCCAATAGGACTACTGAGAGTAAATGCCAATATTGCCTATTTTTCTTCAGTCTGGGATTTTCCTCCCGTGACCAAATCTAATGATTGTTGAGTACAAATGCAGAAAAATTACTGTTCATATTTTTATTCTTCTTTTATACTGTGTACTTTTTCCATATTTCATTTCACACAAATAATTTACTTAGAAGCATTCAATGTATTCTTGCATTAATTATTTATTTTGGAAATGGTATATTTGCATCAGGTGAGAAATTTTATTTTTAAATCTGTACTATGTTATGGAATATTTTTAAGCTAATATTTTATACCCAGCTAATAGCATGCCATGCATTCATGAAGGAGAGTTGAATTCTACATCATAAATAAAGGGAATAATTATTTGGGAAGAATTATTAAAATGGGGTCACATATTTTTCACAATTTCATTTCTATTATATAGAAGATGGTACACTATTTTGCCTTGTTTTGCAGATCTTTTCAAATTTACAACATGAATGTTGTTTATTTAGTTTACAGCATAGAGTATATCTTTGAAAGTTTTATGTATGTACCTGATTCATGGAATACCTCAATTTTTGAGTATCTTTGTTGGAAGTTTTGTGATCATTACCTTGCAGTTTTGTAATGCTGAATTTTTTTCAAAAAAGGGAAACATATGATTTTAAGCAGTACTTCTAGTCAGTTAAAAGAAGAAAATGGAGCCAAATGTCAATTGAATGTTTTTTTAAACATATTTTGCAGCTGTTTTACGATAATTTGTTGATTTCCATTTTATTAGCAAAAAACCTGTTACAGTAATATTTATGCTATTTGAAGTCTTTTGTATTATTTAAAATTTGAGGGAAATTATTTAAAATCTCTTAAAAATAACAGATACTTGTATTATATAAAAGCATTGATTGATGTGTTTAGTTTAAAGTTATTATCAACATTTAAAAAAAAATACTCAAACATTAATATTAAATGATCCTATCTTTGATTAAATCTTAAATTAATTTATGCTAAGCTTTATTAATATTTTTAGGCAGTTTTGACTATGATCATGAGTTGTTGCAGTTTTTTAATGCTATAATTTAAAAAAAAAAGATTTATATCGCTTAAATTAATTCTTCTATTCAGTTAAAAAACTAGAAAATGCAAAAGTTGAATTATTTGTATGTTTTAAGCATATGTAGCTTTATCTACATTTCTTTTTTCTTCATGTGATGACATACATTTCACCAGCAAAATTATTGTTATACTTCCATTTACGCACTTGATTTTCTATATTATACATTGAATCTTTTGTATTTAAAATAATACTAAATAATGTAGATTTTTTTATTTCGATAGCTGGCTCTTGTATCATCAAATTGTGGATTAGAACTGTTTTATACGATTAATTGATTTATATTTAAACTAAATAATTAATCGCCATGAGTTATTTTTTCTGATGTATTCATGATGAAATTTTTTTCATTGATGTCACTGTAACTTTTGAATTATTCATCATCAATGATAAATAAGAGTCAAATGTGTAATACATGTAAAGTATAAATACAACGTTGTTTTGAGAAAACTTGTTTAGTTGAGAAAGAGTATTTTACCCGATAGTACAAATTCTTGAGTACAAATGCTTTTCAAAGCATTTTGTATTCTATAATAATATGCAATATAAATGCCTTTTGAATACTTTTCTTTGTGTGAAAGTACAAATACTCGTACAAAGTCAACCTGTAGATGTAAGAAGTAGAGTACTGATAATGTTGTATTAATAATCAGTAATATCAAACATGCATTTATAATCAGTGAAGTCGTGAGTGCATTTATGTTCTGAATGTAAGCTTGATGATTGAAAAGGCAAGTTTTGTTGCAAAATACATGTTACCAATTTCATTTTTTTTTTAATTTTAAAACAACGGATGACATTCTGATTAATGTCAGTAAGTGTTCCAAAACCAAATAGTAGGTATGTTAATCAGCTAGGTCTTAAGGTAATACGTTTTTTATGTATTATGTTCTTGGCATCGTTATTACTTTTTTTTTCTTTTTGAGGTACTATAACTGTTTGATTTTACTGACATAATGGGGAAATGCAATTCAACTAAATCTAAATGCGATTAAAATGCTAACTATTACTTTAAGACAGCATGAAGTTTTTTTATTAGAAATTTTCCTAGTTACGGTTTTTTATTATTTCTGTACTTTTAACAGCTAAAATGCAATTAATTTAGGTTGTACCACATATATGTGTACAGATTAACACATTGTTACATCATGAACAAATCAGTTTGAGTTTTTTTGCTGAAGGATTTTATGATTTAATCACAATTTGCAATCCACTGCAAGAATTCCACCTACCGAGCTTTTTGTTGCACCAATCACCATCCTTATTTCCCTCCTACTCCCTACCCACCACAAAATGTAATGGCAAGAAATGTTTATGGAGTCAAATTTTGTTCTACTTTTCATATTCGTTTTTGTTGCGAAGGTGAAAAGTAAACATTTTTCCATTGATTCGCGACAAAATAGGGATGTAAATGTGTGAATTGTTATTTCTCTCACTCTAAGAAACTATGTTAACACTTAAGGCATCTATTATGAAATTTATATGTGAAAGGAAGCAGTAACCAGAAACGGAAAGGAAGTTAACACCAGATTTTTTTTTCTATGCGTATTAAAGGTAGAAAACGTCAGCAATTTCAATATGCACATTTTTTTTGTATTGCCCTCAAGAAAAATTGCTTTTAAATATATAAATTTATATATAAATTAGTTTGAAATGTGATCTGATCAAATGTAGCAAAACACTTAATGTGTGAGTGTTAGGAAAAGAACTTGTTGATGCTAAGCTTGACTTCTGATATCTTGGTTTATTCTATTTGAGTTCTAAACAATTTGAGATACAATCGGTAACATGTATTTTTAAGCAATTTAATGCATTGTGTGTCATGGTGACAGTTTAACGGGTCAGTCAACTGCTTAAGCATTCTAACACAACTGCATTTCTGTAGTGCCATGAAGTATTAGATTGTTGTGAAATGCTACTGCTTGTGTTGTATTGTGATTTAAATACATTTTAGTGTGTATTTGTGTCTTAGCAAAGTACTTTATATTTTACTTGTGACCAAAAACAACTGTAGTAAATGCTTCTCTATTGAGTAGTTCCTTATTTATTACGATTTATTTATCTTTTGCAATAAAAGAAGTTTTATGTTTTTAAAGATTAGTTTTATTTATTTGTTCAAGTTTCACACCCATCAGTAATTTTTTGTTTATGTCGTGAAGTATTAGTTGTCGAACTGGACATTTGTCCTAGGCAAAAATTTGATTCCTCATCAGAAGTCAATGCTTTTCTGACTACATAACACACAACAAGGTTATCAACCTTTCAGGCTATACATTTAATTCAAGTAGTGCTAAAGGAAACTGAAGCTGATTAGGATAACTGAATCTAGTTATAAAGTAAAAATTAAGCTAACTTCACTCATAAAATTTAGCATTGCTACAGAAAACTTTGTTTTGAACATTGTGTCATTAGAATGTACAATATCCAAACAGCAAGAATAAAAAATAAACTTTTTTTTTTAAAAGTAATCCAAGATCCAATTGAGGTTGTTTTGTACCTCAGTCCCTTTCACAGCATTAATGAGAGGGTTGACATTGTTATTTAGTATTCACATTTAACCGTAAAATTGAATATTTTTTTTGCTTCCTCTTTTATTTCATCTTTCAGATTAGACACTCATGTTTCCTTTGCAGTTCTTCGATGACCTCTAGGAGGACGCTAACCACAGAATGAACTGACATATAATATACCGAATTAATACTAAACTTGCTACTTTACTACTGATTTTCTCTTACTGTTTGCACGCTGCTTACAGACCTTAAAAATTTGCACAAGAAATTATCTAAGTCTCATCCTTTGCCTTCTTTTTGTTTTAATTATTATTTTTAAGATGGGAGGAGGTAGTGCAAAATACAGTCGACGCTTGTTATAACGACCACTCGCTATAAAGACTATCCCAGTATAACAACCGGGGGAGGGGACTCAACTTTATCCCAATATCAGGCCCGTCATTTAGGGGAGGCAAAGGGGTCAATGTATTTACATATAAGTGGGCGTGGTTTTTGCTGTTTTCCAATGAAATTGTATTGTGTTTTCACGCTTTGCCCCCCCCCCCTCCCCCTGGAAAAAATTGAAATAACGTCCCTGCCCAATATACTCTATTTTCTACCCCTTATAGCGACCACTCGCTGTAAGCACCTTTTTCTGTAGAACGGAGATGCTCGTTATATCGAGCGTCGACTGATTATAACTTCCAGACTTCGTAATTGTTCTGATATTACTGATTTTCCAGGTAAAAAATCTTTCATCCTTATTTGTCGTGATTTTTAGCTTTTTATCCTGATATTCCTGTTTTCTTTCTTTCTTTCTTTCTTTTTTTTTTTTTTTGAATACTGCATTTTAGGGCTTCCAAAAGGCTTTCAGATTGTCCCCAAGAAAGAAAGCACCTAAATTCCTAAAAAAAAGAGACCTGAAAGGTCCTTAATCATATCTTTTAGGTAGGGTTAAAACTAATGATGCACTAATTAATCGACCACTTTGCCAGATAACTTGTCGGCCAATTTTAGCCGCTTGATCGGCAGAAAAATTGTATTAAAATTACTTATGCTTAAAGCAAGCAACTATATGATGCTGAATAAATTTTAGTTGATTAGTCGTCTGCCTTTTTTTTTTTTTTTCTATTGAAATTACTTTGGCTTATAGAACAAGAAACGATGTTCAATGAATTTATGACTTTTAGTAATAGTTTCGAACTCTAACTGCCGTGCCCTATTTGGGTCAAAATTTTCAAATTATCGTTATAAAAATGTGACGCACCCATAAATTTGATTAGAATATCTGATGATGTACCTTTCATTGTGATACTATATGAAAATATGATAGTCCACTATTGTACATGCATCGGTACATACGTACACTACACACTTCAAGAAAAGGTAAAATTGTCTCGATTTTTGTCCTAATATTTTTGTAATTTTGTGTCCTGATACTTTTCTCAGCTAGTACGAAGTCTGAAATTTTAAGTGGTAATGTACTAAATAGCATATTTTTAAAACTAATATTAAAACTCTAATGTTATTCTTAAACATCAGAAAGATCAAGTTTTTCATAAAAATGTAACTTGGTATAAATTTGATTTATGTTTAAATTCATTGAATCAGTGTTTAAAGACAGCAATTAAAATTCTAGTGGGGTGAACTGTGAACTTAATTTTACCTAATGGGTTGCATTTTCCTTTTAAGAATGAGTGTTATCCTTCATACTTATAATATACTAGCAGTACCCGCACGGCGATGCCCGTGCATTTAAATGGGAAGGAAGTTTACTGAATAAATTTAAATTCACTCCTACCCTCTGAAGTAAAATTATTATAGTTGAAGCGGAAAAATAATTGGCCACTTTAGCGACATCGTATTTGTATGCTTGAATAAAAAACAAATGAAATATTTCTCCATAAATAAGAAATACTTCATATGATACTATATTAATGCATTTTACTACTCATACTGTCTGAAAACACTTTTTCAGATATATCATTAGAAAAAAGTCAACGCAAAAACAAAAATGTCAAATTGATAGTAATTGGCCACCTTATCATAGTTATTGGCTATGAAACCATACAGTTATTGGCCCTGTAAACATTCAATGTTATACTGGATTATTCATATATATATGAAAATATTATTCTTTTACATAAATATAGTATACCATTGTATAAAGGTATTATACCGCTAATTGAATATATTTTCCATTCATTAAATATGCATTATAGCATTCAATATCTTTCTCCATCTTTCCCTTTTCATTCTTTGACTTCTCTTTATTTGTTTTAGTCTTCTTTAAAGCATTTTATTTCTATACGGCTGCTTGTCCATTCCGTTTTCTTTTCTTTTCTTCATTTTTCACTCTTTTTGCTGCTTTTCTTGCTCATTGTTTTCAATAGCTACTCTATAACTCTCAGAAATTATAAAGAATTGTTTTTCGTCTATCCTATTAAAAAAATTTCTCCTACTTTTTGGCGCATTTTGTTGGTAATCGTCGATAAATTTACTACAATGAGTTGTTTTGTTTGAAGTAGCTGACGTATACAAATTTATAGGAGTTTTCAGAGGAGTTATCACAATTGTTGCTGCTGTCACATTATTTTCATTAGTCAAATTTGCATTTGTTGTTATAATTGCAGTCAGTATTTCAATATTGGTAGAGTTTTTAGAAAAATCATTCTGGAAAAAAAGCGCCAAATTTTGTATAAGGGTCATGTATTATTTGAAACTTCCTTCTGATATTTCGGTGCTTTTATCTTGTCCATTTTGCCTCCAAAAACATTTTGGAAGTCTTTTAGAGACATGAGCTTATTTAATACATTAAATTCTTCATCTGATTTTTCTGTTGCTAAACATTTAGAATTATCAGTAGCGTTCTCATCATAGGGGACCAATTACTATAATTTTCTGAAAATATTGTGAGAGTTATTGACCACAGCAAAACTTTAATTTTTAAGAATATATTCTTATATTACACCTCAAATTCACTAATTAGGCATCACAGCTATGAATCTCATGGTATTTAAAAAGCTGTAAATGCATTGAGTTCTTTTAAAAAATATCGCATAGAAAATTCTAGTCTTATCGTTTTCTTCACAACCTTTTAAACTACACTAAAAGTCCTTTTAAAGTTTAAAATAATTCACCAAATAAATCAAAAAGACAGGAGATATACTCAAATTTAGTAAATTTTCAAGGCTTAACTCTATACGTAAATTTAAACCACTGAAGAAAGAGCAGCTTGTATGGAAAATGGATCTAGTGTTTCAGTTTTGCGTACAGAGTTATGCCTTGAAAATTGACTAAATTTGATTAATTAATATCTCCTGTCCTAATTAACGGAGAGAAACGTGCTAAAACTTTTCTTGTTCAGAAAAAAAACCCTTTGCAGCGATATATAATGTTATGGGGTGGGGGAAGGTTTTCCTCCCCCAATTATGGCGGATACACCAAAAATGAGACTAATTAATTAATTTAAAAATAACTAATTCGAAATGTAGAATTTGGCCTTCAAGATGCATTACACGGGGATACGTTCGAATTTTCGGGCCAAGTTTCAGGTCTGTAGGTGCTGTGGGGGCTTCTGGCCAGCCGTTACAAACGTACAAACAAACACCGTCATCTTTATATATAGAGATTTTAATGTAAAGATAACATAAAATAATTTTCAATTAACATAAATTGTTTTTAATGACTGAGACTTTGGAAGTTTAAACTTTAGAAAGAAAATGTTGAGATATTTGTTAATTGTGATTAAATAAATGCAGAAAATAAGTAATTTCAGTTATTATTTGCGAGGTCTTCATAGAACAAACGAACTCAGAAATAAATGAATAAAAAAACACTAATACAATTACGGTAAACTATTTTTATGAATATCTTTTTAAAAACAAATGTTGCTACTTTAGCTTCTTTTTTCTTTTGAGAACTTGTGTTTATTTTTGAGTACTTTTGATATAGCTTTGAGAGTATTTCTCAAGCTTTTGCATGTTATGATTTAGTTTTTAACCGACTTCAACCAACGCCTCCTAGTATTTAGGATTAGTATTTAGGAGGCGTTGCTTCAACAAAGGAGGAGGTTATCAATTCAAAGCGTATGTTTTTTTTTTTTTTTTTTTTTTTTTCGCACATAACATCTAATCTACTGAACCGATTTGGACGATTCTATTTTTAATCAATAGGAGAGGGTGTAACTTAGGTACCATGCACTCATATGACGATATTTGTTCACTAGAAAAAAGTTATTAAGGAAAACAGTAAATTTCATGTCATTTCCCCATTAAATGATTAAATTTTCAATCCATTGTTGCAAAAATTTTGTTACCTCGCAACAGCAATATTAATAGTAATCATGATAAAAATTTTGAACCAAGGCTTCTCTGGAGTAAGTATGAAATATTAATAAATAGTCGAATTTATAGCGATTTGTCCTAAATGATTAAATATGAAATCCATTGTTACAAAAGTAGTTGATATGAAACTGTAATAATAATGATAATGAGAATTTTACATGAAGGCTTAACTAAATTAAACATGAAACTCATTAGCGGGAACGTACGTAGTATGTGTTAAAATCTTAAGAACAACGAGAAACTAGAATTGCTTTGAAATATAAATTAGTTAAAAAGCCGTTGATACTTAAATGGCTTTGATTAAGCTAGTACACAAATAAATACCAGAGAATAACAAAGATTATTTTTTAGTGTCAATAGTTTAAATTTTAGACGCGTTGATAGATTCTTCCATTTTTTTTTTCACAGTTTATTTTATGGAGCATTTACTTAAGAAAATTAGGTGAAGTTTCGTAATGGAAACATTACCTTATTTCATAAGTACACTTACACTAAAAAGAATAAAATAAAATAATTTTGGAAAAAATAGAACCGACTTCAGTTAGAAATTGCTCTAAAAAGGAAAAAATATTTTTTTTCTTTGAACACCATCGAAACTACTTTTAAACATAAGTTTTGAAGTCGGCGCAAAAACGATGGGTAAAATGATATTTAACCATATTTTGCCAACATTTTTCAGAGGAACCATTGAAAATTAAAAGAAGACTATTTGTACCATTACACGAATGTGTGGTAATGAATGAAATGTATGCGAATGCTCTTAAAGAACCTGGATCCATTAAAATTTATGTAGTTGAATTGTAGTTGCGAAGGATTCTATACATTGTTTTTGCGCCGACTTCAAAACTTATGTTTAAAAGTAGTTTTGATGGTGTTCAAAGAAAAATATTATTTTTTACTTTTTAGAGCAATTTCTAACTGAAGTCGGTTCTATTTTTTTCCAAAATTATTTTATTATGTATTGAGTTTTCCAGTAACAGTTAGAATCTAGTTCACAATGCAATATGACTTGAATGAATGTTTGATTAATACCAGAAAAAAAAATAAATCCTTAAGGACTAAAAGAAGGGACCAAGTCATAATATCTCGACTTCGCATTGGTCACACGAGATTTACGCATAAATATCTTCTTTGCCGCGAACCTACACCTGTATGTCTTAACTGTAATGTAAACCAGACAGTGTTCCACATTTTATGTAACTGCCCAAATTTTAATCGTATACGTTTTAAACCTTTTAATAATTTTTATCCATCTTTAACGGAATTACTTGGGGATTCACCCCATCCCAATTTGTTTCCCTTTTTACATGAAGTTGGTTTTATATCTCTAATTTAGTGGTTTTAACTTTGTCTTTAGTGTTTTGTCTTTGTTTTATTCTATATTTCTGATTTTACTTAAAATTGTCAGTCCTTTATTTCTCTTGATTAGTCAAATTTTTAAACTACATCTCTGTGTGTGTTTTAAAATGTTTTTAAAATTTTGTATGCTTTATGGGTTGTCATTGTTTGGCGTAGTATAGCCTATAAAGGCTCTTGCGCCAATAAACCCAAGTCAACCAACCAACAACCAAAAAAAAAAATCTAATCGTGCACCCAACATATAGTTTTTCCTGAACCAAAGTACAATCGGGATTGGCCGAGGACGAGAATTGATCTTGAAATCGCAAGATTAGATGCCAATTTCTGTGTCATCTTCTTGATGTTCGACAACTCCATGTATAAAACCATTAGGTAGATTCCGCTTTTCAGCTTGACAATCTCTGTAAAACGGTTTTTCTTACTTATCTTCCTGCTGTACACTAAAAAATGAATGTTGTTTTTACAGTAAAATACAGCTAATTTTATAGTGATAAACTGTACAAATTGCTAATGTTACAGAAATAAACTAAAAAAAAATTTTAAGGTACTAAACTGCTAAAATTGCTAATTTTACAGGGAAAAACTGCAAAATGGCAAATTTTACAGTTTATTACTGTGCATTTTACAGTTTTAAACTGGAATCTCTGCTACCAGTATTATACTGTTGTTTTTACAGTATAGTACAGTTAAATTTTAAGTCAATAAAGTAAAATTACTGACTTTACAATAAGAAACAGTACAGTTGCTAGTTTTACAGTTTATTACTGTGCATTTTACAGTTTTAAATTGGAACCTCGGCTGGCAGTATTATACTGTAAAAACGACAGTTCATTTTTTGCAGTAGAAGAAGTTGCACTCAAGGGGTATTTTTCATTTTTCTCTATTTATTTGTTAAGTGTACCTTTTAACTAGACATGAAGCGAAGCTTCGGCAATTTCACCGAAGCTGCGGGGCTGCGGCCCGGCCAAAGCATGAGGTATGATTCGGCCTATAATAATTTATGTTGCAAACTTTCATTTTACCATTACAATTTCTTAAAATATTGTTCTTTAAACTATACACAATTATACAATACAATCAAACATAGAAGAAAATAATACGTAATTAAAATGATTGTTGAACAGTTGGAATCAGAAACTTCAATAAAATTAACAGTATATTATATTTAACTTGAAAGCTCTTATGAAATATAAATAAGTTAAATTAAATTACATATGGTCAATAATTACATGAACAAGTTGCTTTAAAATGAAGCTAATAAAATGTGACTATCTTTAACCACTTCTAGTGTTGACCAGGAATTTGTTTTGAAGTTTATTTATTTGATATAGTTATAGGTGTAAAGTTTCAGTTTTTGATAATCAATTGGTATGTTGAAAAAAATTAACCTATTTTGTAGATATTGATCAAAAGTATAAATAACAGACCAAGATTTAAAAACATCCTGAGAATTAACAAAAATTAAACAGAAGTTGAATTTTTATTCACTTTTTAACAGGCAAAATATGTGGAGAGTTCCCATTCTTTGCACATCCACTTTTAATGAAAGATATTAAGTTTCAATTTCATTTGTTACTTAATAGTTAAAATGTTACTTAATAGTTAAAATGTGTGCATTTATCTACCTTCAGTTAACCATCACCGTTTTTTTTATAAGTATAAAGAGCCGTTTATAAGTCGTCGATGGATAATCGGAAGCTTACTGTATTTGTCAGTCTCAATGCTTGTTTGTTTTGTCATCAACATTGGCAAAACACAGTTAAAACCATTTTTTATAGCACTTCCAGGAACCAGCCAGTATATGCTATGCTGTAAACATAACAATAACAACAACAACAACAACAACAACAATAATAATAATAATAATAATAATAATAATAATAATAATAATAATAATAATAATAATAATAATAATAATAATAATAATAATAGCGCAATTACAGATATTCGTGAGACTACACATGCAGCTTCTGCACTCCGACTATATACATGACTATAAATCTGGTATTGCTTCTACGGATTGTCTAACATCAACTGTTTTTTAATTTTTTAGCAACAATTATTTTCTGCACGTGTCAATGTGACAAATACACAAGACATTTTTTAATAAGAAAGAGGGGGAATAAATATTTTGCTGCACACGTGAACAAAAAATGTCTGAATACCGTCGTTGAAAGTTTAGTTTTCTGCTTCTTCTATTTGCTTTGAGAAGAGGAAATGGAAAATTTACTCTGCATTAATGTTAAAAACAAATGAATAAATGAAATTCTGCGCTCTTTAAACCAATATATAACAAGTAGAAACATTCGCCAAGTTCTCCATTTTCCTAGCTTTTATTAAGTTTGATTATTATTTCCCTGTTATTTGATCCAATATTTGGACTAAATATCTCTAAATCAAGTTTTCTAAACTCCAAATATCAGAAAAATATAGACTAAGCTGCGGTCCTTTCATACACATGCATGACTCAATGTTTATATTTGCACTTCTCATGTTTTATTGCAGGCGTTTCCATTTCGGCCATCAACCAGTGATTTAGCAACCTATAAAGATAATGAGAAAAAGTATTAATCTTCTGTTCTGGAAAAAAATGGCAGGTTATAAACGTTTCAAGAAAAAGTTAATAACATTAAACAAAGAAAACTTTGATCATTGTATGAAAAGTGATTTAAGAAACCTATTTTTCAATGCAAAAACATGTGATCATCTTAATCAAAGAATCATTGTAATGAATCATTCCACTAAAAACATGCTTGTGAGGAAATGGAACGTTTAAAGAATTGAAAACTTTAATAAGAAACTGAAAAATCATTGTGTAGCATGTAACATATCAACCTTTTGAACTTCGCGACTGTTCACCAAAATGTTTCTTGTTTCAGAAAAATAAGTCAACATGAATTTTGAAAAGTGATTTTTTTTTATTTCTTAAAACCTTTCTCACCATTTCGATAAATATATATTTTTTAAATTCTAATTGAGAATGAGGTACTTTACTAAAAATATCCTTTCATTATGATGGCATTAGAATAGGAACTCATTCATCCGAACTAATAGGTGATCTAGGTAGTATGAAATAATGAGAGTTTGGATTAAACCAAAATTCCTATAAACTGAGCCAAGATACAAATGCTTTTTAATTATACAGAATTTACATCTAACTGGTGGTCCGGATTGAGCGAAGTCCGGTTTAAGAGATTCTGGATTGATGTGGGGTTTCTGAATCTGCAAATTACCTGAAGAGTCATCCTGATTGTTACAAGTATGAGAAGAAAGAACAGATTTTTTTTAAAAATGAAAGATATATTTCTGTACTTTATATACGCTATTTATACGCCTATTAATGGGTCATTCCGACGAAAATGGTACAAATCATGTCTGAAACTCTTTACTTAAGATTATCAATTTAAATAATTTCCACCAACTAATCATATTATTTTTTATTGAGTTTCCATTTATTTGTGTATAATGAAGTGTAAATAACTAGTACATGACTCATTTATGAAAGGATTTTAAATATTTTGATCACTTTGTTTAACAGAGTGGACATATAACAGAGTGGACAAATAAGCCTTTAAAAATATCTGTATAATCACAAAGAAAAGTTAGAATCACAGAACAAGCATAAAGTGGAATAAACAGCCTAAAACTGTAAGTCTGTCTGCAATTTCAAGAAAAAAGCTATTTTTTTCATCATGAAATCGGCTCTAACAGAGTGGACATCCAACAGCTCAAATTAACTATCATAAGAAAAGAATGAGGTTCACCCTGGTTGTTGACTACATAATTCAATGTAGCAAGCTAATCACGGCAGTTATACTACCTATATTTTTAAAAAAATATATCAAATTGAATGCAATTATTTATTTTATTTCCAAAAGGCATATAACAGAGTGGACAATTCGAAACATAGAAAATCTAGGGACATGGATAAATAATAGTGTTTTTTGGGGAATTTTTTTTTCATTTGCCTAATAATTTGCAGAAATGGTGTCATAAGCATCTTTTGTGCAGTGCAGTATCATTTATTTTGTTGTTACATTTCAGTTTAATTTTAAATCACATTTAAAATTCTAGCAATTTGAAGCTAGAACACGTCATTTTCTCTTTCTTCTGATAAAGATAATTTTTTTGTGTCATTTCTAAATGGATTATTTCTAATCAATTGATACTTGATGGCACAAAATTAAATGGAGAACTAATAAAAAATACACTTAATGGGTGGTAGTTATTAAAATTGATTTTAAAAAATTCTAAAGTCTCGGACATGATTTGTACCATTTTCGTCGGAATGACCCATATACGCTTTTAAAAATACTTTTATTTTTAAGTACACTGTTAAAACCACAGGTTGTCTGTGGCATCTTTAAGGGTGAAAAGTTGTAGCACCATCGTAACCCCTGAAGGGTGCCACTTGACTCCGTATGGCACCCTTGAAGGCAATATATGGAGTCAAGCGGCACCATATGGGTACCTTATGCCACCCTAATGGTGGACCAGGGAGGCGAATGGCACCCTTGAAGGTGCCATATGGAGTCAAGTGCCACGCTATGGGTACCTTATGCCACCCTAATGGTGGACCAGAGAGGCGAATGGCACCCTTGAAGGTGCCATATAGAGTCAAGCGGCACCATATGGGTACCTTATGCCACCCTAATGGTGGACCAGGGAGGCGAATGGCACCCTTGAAGGTGCCATATGGAGTCAAGTGCCACGCTATGGGTACCTTATGCCACCCTAATGGTGGACCAGGGAGGCGAATGGCACCCTTGAAGGTGCCATATAGAGTCAAGCGGCACCATATGGGTACCTTATGCCACCCTAATGGTGGACCAGAGAGGCAAGTGGCAGCCTTGAAGATGCCTAATGGAGTCAAGTGGCAACCTATGGGTACCTTATGCCACCCTAATGGTGGACCAGGGAGGCGAATGGCAGATTCAATGGACATGCAACCCGTATTTCTAGCAGTACCTTTTGGAAATATGTTGGCCATTGATTTCACAAAGTCGGGTATTTGTTTCACTTACTTTGTTGGCACATTTCGCTTGCTTTACTGCTTCTGGTTTGGCACCCTCTGCCAGCAGTTTTGCCTGGTAAATTTCTGTTACAAACGAAGGTAGAGCAAACAGCAATTTTAAACCAAATTTCTCCGGAAGGTAGCAAGGAAAGTAAGATGAAAGTGGCTCCTGTGCTGTAATGGCGTCTTCAAAGCAATCCACCACTTCGTGTACTTTGTGGCTGGCCCGAGCTAGGACCTGT